>PVJC01006432.1:0-55030 GCA_004026665.1 Murina feae | reverse complement strand
ACCCCTTGGCGGCACCGGGAAGTGGGAAAGGAAGGCAGCAGGGGACGGGTGAGTGGGAAAGAGTTGGTGGCCTGCTTGGCGGCTTCCCAGGTCCCTTCCGGGGATCAGGGAGCAGGAAAAGGCTGGCCTGACCATGAGGCGGGGTTTTCCCTGCTTTCTGGTGGCTGGAGGAAGATGGGCAGTAGGCAAGCTTGGGAGGCAGGCAGCATCCAGCCCTGGCCACAGCTCAAAAAAGAGAACAACATGCAGGGGAGGACAAGAGTCTGAGAGATCAACATAGAGGGGGTGCCTGCTCCAAGCCTCCACAGTGTGCCTGGTGGAAGGTCCCCAGCAGGTAGACACACACAGGAGGACTGCTCCGAGCCTCAGATGCAGCTGGGGGCAGGTCCCCAGTGGCCACACACATACACACACACACACACACACACACAAAAGGCGCCTGGCAGACTGGGGCCATCATAGGACATCCACTGAGGGGTCCCAGACTGTGAGAGGGCACAGGCCAGACTGAGGGACTCCCTCCACCCCGAGTGCACAAATTTTTGTGCACCGGGCCCCTAGTATAGAAATAAAAAACAACTGATTTTTCAAATGATTCCTGCCTTAAGGAACTTTATTTCCTAGCACACACACACACACACACACACACACACTGCAGTGGAGGAGGAAGAAGCAGTGACTGTGGGGAATGAGGAGGACTGCAGGGAGAGAGGAGGCCCTGCAGTCTTTTGCATGATGTCTTTTGTACAAGCAGCAGCTCCTGGAGGCCTCTGGGAGAGAAGGTGTGAATAAGGTGTCCCGAATGTTGGCTACTCACATTTTTGCCTTAGGCCAGGCCTTCTGTGGGCTAAGCTGATAAACTCATGTTTTAATTATTTGTGACTATCTTCCCTTTTTATAGGACTAGAAGCAATTTGAAAATGCTAACTAATCCCCACAGCCCATGGCCTTAGTAGGAAATAATAGTGTGAAGGGCCACCGTGCATGGAGTGTCCACTCTGCTAGTGCTGTACAACGCTGACCTTAGTTATGCCTCACAGTGACCTTCGAGGCGGGTCTTGTCAATATCCTTTTATTTTTATAGTTGAGGAAAGAGAGATTCAGAAAGTTTCAGTAATTTGCTAAAGCCACATAGTTCTTTTGGCCACTGAAAGGAATTCAGTGACCTACTCTTTGTGTTAAGTACAGAGATCCAAATGGTGAGCAAAACAGACATGCTCTCTTCCTATTTTTACCTACAGTCCACTGGGGAAGACAGACATTAATCAAATAATAACTATATGTCAACATATAATTACAAGCTGTGATAAAGTCTATGAAAGAAAGTGCAAAGGTACAATGTAGGAGCAGCTAGCACTCTGTGACCTGATCTGATCCCAGGCCAGTGGGGATGGGGCAGATATGGGGGAAGGCCAAGGTCAGGAAGCTTGACCTCACCTAGACGCTCTGATGTTTAAGCTGAATTTTCAAAGATTAATGAGTGTTAAGTAAACCAAAGTGAGCATCACAGGAAAAGGCCTTCGTGTAGGAGGGAGCTGGGAGTATTTGAGAATCTGAAAGCAGGTCTACTATGCAGAAGAGGAGAGGGGAGTGAAGGGGAGAAGATGACTGGAGAAGGAGGTGGGCCTGATCTTGTAGGACCTTATAAACCAGGGTAGAATTTAATACTTAGGAACAATAGGTAAGCAAGGGTTTTAAGTAAATGCATGACTTGATCTGGTGCAAAGTCAGTCTGGATGAAGTGAGGGGAAGAGCAAGAGTGTAAAAAGGAAACTGGGTAAGCAAGTGTCAAAGCGATTCTTGTGGGAGATGACCGAGACACCAGGTGACCACAGCAGAGATGGAGAGAAAACACATTGGTGGTGAGGTATTTGGAAAGTCAAGTCTACAGTTCTTGGTGATGGATAGGGAGAGGAGAGGGAAAGTCAGGCTTGAAGGCTGATTCCACGGCTCCTGGCTTGGACAAGTGAATGACTAGAAGTGTAGACTGGAGGGGATCAAGGGTTTGGGGGAAGTGGCAGAGGCAGATATTGAATCTAAATCTGCTTCTCACCAAAATACACTCTGTCCCCTGAGGGGAAGCAGTTCCCAGCCCCAAACATGACTTTTTAAAGATAGTGATTATTTTAAGCTGGTTATTTAAAACAAAACAAAACAAAACAAAAAACACACATTTGAACTTCCAAGGACCTAAAAGAATTTTAGAGACCTGCTCAGAAGGGGAGCTATTATCGATAACACTGTAGTCTAATGTGAACTAGTGTGATGGACAGGGAGGAACCCTGTAAGGCCTGTTTGATTCAAGTTCCTCTCTGTCCGGCTTACTTACCAAACATTTGCTTTTCCATTTCAACATGAATTGCCTTACTGTTTGTATCAAACACAACCCAGCCACCCTCTCCTTAGCTCAAGATGGCATATAAGTCTTCGCTGCTGCATATTCTTAGGGAACCCCTGTATGCACACACATATTACATGTGGTTATTTCCCCCCGTTAATCTGCCTCACATGAATGGCATGATTAGACCAGCTGGAAGAAACCAGAAGGGTAGAAGGGAAATTGTTGTTCCTCCCGCACCACAAGTACATGGGTTTGGAAATCTATTGAACTGTACTGCTAGCTTGTTAATGCCCCCATTGCTGTCGCCGTGATCATCATCTTTGTTTTCCAATCAATTAGTGACATCAGCAGTAGACATGTCTGTCCATCGGCAGAATGCAAGGGGGATCTTTTGGGGGGAGGAGTACCTAGAATTACACAAATCTCGCTGTTCAGCAGTGAGGCAGGACATTCTCCAGAATCGGGCAAATTATTTAACATTTCTTAGCCTCCTTTTCCTCTCTGTAAAGAGGATGTTGTAACGGTATCTTCTCCATCCTGAGGTTGTTGGAAGAATGAGGGCTGCTGCTGACATATAGGGCACCTTCTCATGAATTAGAGAAAGGTTGCCATTCTCAAGTAAAAAAAATCTCTTTGAAGTTAGGGTATGATATATTTCTCTTCAGTTGCAATTATACAAACATAAAATCAGTCTAAATAATATAAATCAAAGTATTCAACATAATATAATACACCATTTGAATTTTTAATCACACTAGTTAGAAAATCAAATTTAAAAATAATAGATATGTAACAAGTCAATAATTTTAATAACAGTTAATTATGAAATTTCCATAGCAGGAAATAAACAAGCCCTCTAATGCAATTACCAGGTTATGTAGTAATCTCTAATTTATGGCAACTTAATATTTACTTTGTATATTGTTAATGCTAAATTAACAGTAGCTATTATCAGTTATTTTTTATCAATGAAATTGCCTGTGTTTTACAGTAGGAACCTGCAGTCCCACTGAGCATAGAGTACAAGTGGCAGAGTATATAACCTGCAGTATATTGATGCTGACAGATACATTTTTTTAAAAAAAAGTAAAGATGCTAATAAGGCAGTACTTCAGTGAAAGAAGAAAACCCCACAACTTATTTAGGAACACAGGTTATTTCGAAGGTCGTTAGAGCATCAAGATCTTTTCATTGAACATATTCTTCTTTGTAAATCCGATCTGAAAGCGACACATACAGCAATCCTATTGAGCAGATAAGCTCTGAGAGAAGGCCTGAGGGCTCGCCAACGGAAGGGCACCCGTGCTTGAGCCATCCCATCTCTAGGGTGACTGTACGTTCCACCTGGGGTCGTGCCACCTTACGTCTGTTGTCCTGGCATCATTCATAGCGCCCCAATCATTGTCTTGAAGCAGATGAAATTTAACATGGTAATCCTGAAAAATGGGGGAAATATTCCAAGCCTTTCTTTCTTCTAATGTCTCTAAGAGGACCAAATGAGATTATGTTTATAAAAGTGTTTTAAAATGATGTAAAAGAAACCTGCCCTGACTGCATGAGTTGGCGGCGTTATTCTTTGTTGTTATTATCTATTTCGGCTCTCATGGACTTGTTAGTTCAATTTCGTTTTCTTGGGTGTGTGTTAGATTGTTGAGGTCATGAAACAAGTTATCTCCAGATTAGAGAGGTGTTAGTTTATATATGGCTCTATTAGCAGTAAAAAAATCTCATTTTTTCAAGTTAACACTTCATTTAAAAATGGAATTGATTTTTACAAAATAGAAATGTTACCACCGTGATTTTCCCCACTATTCAGGCTGCACTTCTAAATTATAAAAAAAGAAAAAGTTATACAAATAGAATTTTAAGCAAAGAATAAGTAATAAAGCACCGTTATAGCACTAGCACAAAAGAAAACAAAACACAGAAAGCCTAACCCTGTATGTATGGTGTGTGCGCGCACATGTGTGTGTGTGTGTGTGTGTGTGTGCGTGTGCCTGTGTGTACATGCATGGGTAGTTGTAATTCAATTTAAAACATATCAACTTGATCAGCGTACATTTTCCTGTACCCAATATTGAAATGGATAAATATTCTAAGCAAGCGAGAAAAACAATTGGGGTTGGGTATCCAATAAGATGATGAATCAGATCTTTAATAACTGAGTTGACTGTCTTTTAAGCAGTGACATTTCTTCTGTTAGCAAAACAGACAAACAATCCCATCTGTAATTAAACTCTGATCTGATTTTGTTGCTATATTAAGTGTTGCCTCTGGTGTAAAATAATGTGCTTTCTCTAATGGGATTGCTTTTCTATTGCTCTTCATTCCCGAGTGGCCCGATCTTTCCTGCACAGGGAGAAAATGTGCTTATCTGAATGAAATACTTATTTCTTTCAAGGTCTGACACAATTATTTGGTAAATTATCTGTTTCCGGGCCTCTGATGGTGCCTCCAGGCAATGAATGAGTTAATTTCCCGTAAATGGACAGTGCGGGTTCCTAAAAAGACTGGAAAGCTTTTGTGGATTTTGCAAGAAGATTCTTGGGAGCTTTCCCAGAGCTGCGCCCCCATCCATTGTAATTTTTCTTAACATGGTGGGATGTGACCCGTATTGGAATACCTCTGAGGTTGAAAACTGGTAGCCTATATGTTCTGTTTGAGCCGTGGCACTAAAAATATTAAAAATTACATAGGAATATAGATTTTTGGCTTCTCCAAAACAAACAAACAAAAAAACCCTCACAAACACACAACAACAACAACAACAACAAAACACACACAACAGGAACATTTTATGTGGCCAAGCTGGCTGGAAGCTGAGCAGTGAGTCTGTACTTCGAGGCCTGGGGCATTTGCCAACCCGCTCTTATCTAAGAGACTTGGTGTCAGAGTTTGCAACTCTTCCTCTGTATCCTCATCCACTGAACACAGTATAAAGACCTTTCTATGCAAAACCCTGTTGAAGGAGCTCAGCCAATATGCACATGGGCTCCTCCACCCAAAGGATCTCTGGAAGGTTGGTCCCCTGAGATGCTCTGGGAAAGCACTCCATGGACTCGTGCGCTGGGATGGGCTGCATCTGCCTCTCTGGAAATTTCTAATGCATCTCTTCAAGTCAAAGGCTCCCCAAAGCCCTAATGAGGAAACCTGCCGGCCATTGCCTAACCATTCTTTCTTTGCTAGAAGTTATTTTTAAAGTGACAGCTATTACCTTCACACAGGCTAGTTCTAGAGAAACTAGTTTAAAATAGTCATCTGTAGCTTGGCGTTAAATGGAAGACTATTCACATTTACATATTAATACAAGTAAGAAGTAAATTAGAAATTCTTGCACCCATATTCAGAGAAAAAAATAACTGAATTAAAGGCTGTTTAGTGAATCTAAAATAAGGTCCAAAAGATATAAGAGCTCGTGTCTTTTTAAAAAATATATTTTATTGATTTTTCACAGAGAGGAAGGGAGAGGGATAGAGAGTTAGAAACATCGATGAGAGAGAAGCATCGATCAGCTGCCTCCTGCACACTCCACACTGGGGATGTGCCCACAACCAAGGTACATGCCCTTCACCGGAATCGAACCTGGGACCCTTTAGTCCGCAGGTCAACACTTTATCCCCTGGGCCAAACCTGTTAGGGCTCTCTCTCTCTCTCTCTCTCTCTCTCTCTCTCTCTCTCTCTCTCTCTTTTTTTTGTAAAACATTAATATTGGGTGGAGCTTTGTAAGTTCTCTTCTTTAAATTACCATTTTTATAAAGAACTTTTCTAAAATTCAGTCAGTACAGTAAGTGGGGAGAATAAATAAATGCTAACTGTTTTGAGGACGAATACACTCATGTGCTCATTTAACAAAGCCAAGGCCTGTGGATTTGCCTCCTCAATGGTCCTAGAATGTGGACCCCTGGTCCACCTCACAGGTTTCCTTACAGTAGGCACAACTGTCATCTAACCTCAGGTCAACTACAAGGCCTCCTCCCCCAGCACATCCCTTACCCTGTCCCCAGGGGGAGCTTTTTAAAATGTGACTCTGGAAACCTTTGGATGTCTTCTATTAGCGCTTGAAGATCAAGCTCTGCATGCAGTCTGCAAAGCCTCGCATGTTTTGGGCCCACCTCCCCCAGCCTCATCTCACTCAGCCTGGTCACTCTTCTGTGATACATTCTCTCAAGCCTTTCAGTTCTTGAATGAGAAGTCTCTCCCTCTCGCCCCAGGGCCTTTGCACATGTTTTTCTTTTTTTTTTTCTTTTTCTCAACTTTCTCTATCTTTTTAAAAAATACATATTTTTATTGATTTCAGAGAGGAAGGGAGAAGGAGAGAGAGGTAGAAACATCAGTGATAAGGGAGAATAATTGATCAGCTGCTTCCTGTATGCCCCCCATTTTGGATCCAGCCTGCAAGCCGGGCCTGTGCTCTGACTAGGAATCAAACAGTGACCTCCTGGTTCATAGGTCAACACTCAAACCACTGAGCAACACCAGCCAGGCTCTCCTCTCCATCTTGATCCTTCCTTTGCAGCTTCTGCTGGGTTCATGTCTATTTATTCAAATCTCAGCTAAAATATCGCTTCTTTCTTGGCCCACCACCACCACATTCCAACAACTATGTCAGCTTCTCCTGTTTTATCCTTTTATGTTGCACTCTTCCTAGTCCCTGTGATTTGTAATTACATACTCTTTATAATTAGTTAATCAGCATTTGTTTCCTCCCTTTGTTTACTAGTTTCTGAGCACCTGGCACAGTAAGGAACAGTCAATAAATAGAAATGAAGATCTGTGTGACAGAAGATAAAATTCTTATGCATATTGGCAAAAGAAGTGACAGAAGTAACCTTTTGGGAGATTTAAAAATAGGCCAATATTGCATATAAACTGGGACCTTGATCTATATAGTTAGGCATAAACTTTGCTGGTGGAGGGAGGCGAATGAGATACGGGATGCATCTAATCTAGAAGCAACGGAAAACAAAATTTCTTCTGGTGAAATAAGTAATGGTTTTCAGGTTGGCTAATTCTAGACACAGAAAATGATTGATTAACGCTTCCTGCAAGCTTGGGCTATGCAAATACAGCAGGTGTCTATGTATATACAAGGCTTGAGCACAGTCTTCAATTATTTTTTGGGAAAGTTGCCCCCGGTTGAGTTTTGAATCATGCTTCCACATCTGTCAGTGTGATCCAATCACTACATGGCCACCGAGGCCAAAAGATAACATAAAATTTAAAAAAAGGGCTGCCCGGTATGGAATGAATGTTCCAACTTACTTCTGTTCTAATGGGAAAAAAAAAGGCTGGGATGCTCATGAAGGCTTCAGGTTTGCCTAACAAATTCACTGGAGTGTCCATAACCACGTGCTGCATCGGCTGAGCGAGTGAGTGAGTGAGCTAGGCAGGAAAGAGCTCAGAGGTCCTGGCGTAGCCTTCACTTGACCCCATGGTGGTCCAATAGAACCCAGCTCTCTTTTGGCAAATCCTTTCTATGTGACATTACACGATGCTCTTAAAATCCGATGAGAAAAGGGCCACTTTGTTCCAGGGACCTTTCCGGATGGTCCTTAGGTCAGTGTTTCTGGTCCATTTCAGCCTAATGTATTCCATCTGCAGTATCGCTTTTTTATGGTCGCCTTCTAATCTTTTTCCTCCTCGGCCTCGTGGAGAGGCTCCTCAAGGAGCCAATGGCCATTCCAAAGTGATTTCTGGCAACGTATTCAACAGCAATCGTTTATTCTGATCGTGTTGTTGCTCAGTTCCTTTTGTCTTGTATTTGCTGGGGAAAAAAAAAAGCAAAAATAAAAACAAGAAACTTTGAACAGCTATGAACAAAATTGATCCAGAGACATGGAAGTATGGAACAGACTGGTGAATGTGAGAGGGAAGGGGTGGGGTGATGGGAAGGGATGAGCCAAAGAATTTACATGCATGTCTACATAACCCATGGACACAGACGACAGTGTGGTGAAGGCCTGGGGGGAGGGGGGGGGCTGGGGGGAGGGGGTCAATGGGGTAAGAAAAGGGGACAGCTGTAATGCTTTCAACGATAAAGATAAACTTTGAAAAAAATATTTAAAATTATCGTCCCCCTCCCAAAAAAAAAAATATAATGGTGGAGATGTTAGCTCATACTAAAGTAACAATCATGTTGCAACAGCTAAGTGAATCAAATCAATATGTTATATACCTTAAAGTTACACAATTTTATGCCATTTACATCTCAATAGAGCTGGGTTTAAGAGAAGGAAAAAGAAAATAGAAATTGCACTCATAGCCAGTGATTAGGATGGATTCACATACAACTGGAACTGTTTTTTAAAAATCCGTTTTTTTTATTATTGGAAAAATTTTCAAATTGACATGTATTTATTAAGTGCTTCTGGTGATTCAAGGTTCCTTCTAATTCCATCTTAATTTCTGATTCTGTGACCTTGATTTATATTAGTCTGTGTTTAAACTCTGCTCAATTGAAGAGAATAATAATATCTATTTCTAGTAGCAAAAGCTAAGAAAATAATGAGTTGCATTACATAAATTAAATAATTGTATTCACTTTAGAAACTGATATTAATATTTTGAATTTTTGAAGTTAAGCATAGTAATAATATCCTACAACCTCTCTCAGCACTTGATTACTTCAAATCTGAAGGAAGCAGACATGAAAGAAAATCCAGTTATTCTCAAATAGAGAAGAAATGTGACAATATTCATGGCAGCCTTCGATAATTAATTTCACTAATATGAGTGACTCCTTAAATTCTTATTTAAAATATGTTTCCAAGTTAAATATTATAAGTTTAAAATGGACAAATCTACATTAATCTAATGAGGTTCTTGACAATTTGAAATGAAACATGGCTTACTATGACATGATTTTAAATGCATTTATTTAAATGTGTCATACTTAATATGCAACTTTGAAAGTCCCTGGGTTGACATCAAAATATATTCATCTATCTCTGATCTGCTCTTCTGAAATTTGACCATACTTCTTAACGCCTCAGGAAACTGATGGAAAATTCCCCAGGCCTTAGTATCACTTTCTGCAATGCAAACTCTATTCTGAAATGACTTTTTGTAGTTATCCATCTTCAAGCCTGAAATTGATAGACATTTAATTATTTTAAATCGTTGCTTAGTGTCTCCTTAGGTTCATCACCATATTTGTCTTACAAAAGTGGTACCCTTTAAAGAAAAAAATGCCTTAAATTTATTAATGGGCGTTAATAGGTAGGAAGTCAATTCTATTAACAAAAACAATTGAAGGAAATGGAGGGAGTTTTGGGGTCCTTGTTCGGGGCCATTTAAATGCCACTGCAATTCTCAATGTTGGTTTTGGATGTTGTAAGTGTAGTGTATTTGTGTGTGTGTGCACACACACATCCCATTCCCTAGACTGAGATCCTCAAGCTCTATTTTTTCAAATTTTAAAACCCAGCTAACATCTCACTTCTTCATAGGCACCCTGAGTGGAGCTAACGTGTTCCCATCCATAGTAGTTCTTAATCAGGTGCCAGGGGTCCTTACTCTTTAGCCATCCTTACCCCCATGACCTCTATTGCTCTCTTTTTCTGGGATTGTTAACATGACCCCTAGACCTCTTAATGTTGATTTCAATTAAAGGTGATGTTGTGCCTCACTCAACTTGCCAGAGATAAAGCAAGGTATTTTAAAATATGCTTTGAAAGTGGCAAACCCACTATTTCCCTTCTTCACTACTAATGGGAAAAGGGGCTGGGATGACCCCTGGTGTGTAGAATACAATCACAGGGATTTTAGTATTTTTTCTGGCATAACAAGAGGAGGAAAGGGAGTTTTTACAATGGAGTTGGGCACAATGTTGGGCAATAGAGAATGTTTTTATGTCGTTAGGTTCCATAGACACATAGGAGGCTCCTGGAGCTCCATAGATTTATTTATTCACTAGAGGCTCGGGGAATGAATTCATGCAAGGATAGGGTCCCTAAGCCTGGCTGGTGATCAGGGCTGATGGGGGCCTCCCTTCCCTGTCTGCTAGGCTGGGGCCTTCTTTCCCCGCAGCCCCCTGGTGGTCAGTGCACAGTATAGTGAGTGATAGAACTCCCCATCTCATGGTTGAACTCCCATGGGGACACTTTGCGTATTAGCCTTTTATATATATAGATCCATTCATTCATTCCACAATATTTTTAGAATGCCTTCTCTGTATCATGTGGCAGGACAAAAGGCTGATTTGTGTGCCCTGGAGTTTTTCTTTTACTCTAGGTTAACTAGTTTTGTCTTCTGATTTGTCTTAGTTTCTCTTTGAAGGGGCTCGGTGTTCTCCCTACCTATGTTCAAAGTGAGTTTAATAAATCCTTTTTTATTGACAATGATGTTTCCAACAAGGCTTTTAACCTAATTTAGTTACTGAAAATGTCTGATATGAGAGTTTTTCCTTTGCCAAAATAATTTGTCTCTTTTTTTCCATGGTCTTTTCTTTAGTATCAATTAATTTCTTATATGGCTGTTTGTCATTCCCTTTCTTATCTTCCTATCTTCTTGAATTTGTATTCTTCCTTGACAAACTAAATAGAAAGGCTTGGAGGATTTTTTTTTACCCCAACTTTTAAAATCTCTTTCATCTCTACATGACATTTTTCCCTTTCTGATAGCTCTTCATTTTGGTGCTTTTTTCTTTTGCCTTTTATTTGACATTGCTTTTTATTCCCGTGTTCAGTGAAGTCAGTTTTTTTTTTTAAACACATTCAACCACTTCTTTTCAAGTTGGCCCATATCTGCTCCCAGTCTCTCTCTCTTTTCTTCTTCTCAATAAATCTTTTTCTCTCTGATCTTTTCCTCTTTCCACTTCTTATCCTCTTTCCTCATCCTTCAAATTGTCCAACATGCCTTCATCTTTGTGTGTATGTGTGTGTATGTGTGATTTCCTTCTTCCTTTTTTTCAGTTCTTTTATTTCTACTTAGTACTTCAAGGGGAAGAACAATTTGGAACCTTTTACTTTTTTTAGCTATTGTTAGGAAAGGCCAGACATTGTAGGACAACAGCCACATGGGGGGTGTTGGGTTGGAAAAACTGCCCTGCTTCCCTCAGCCCAGGAGTCAGAGCATCGTTGAGGCTGACGTGCAGCCATGAGCCCCCACTCAGCCTTCATGCAATAGTATCCTTTCACCCCAGATATACAGTGATTTATCTTTTTCTTAAAAACACTCAAGACAACTCTATAGTTTAATCGCTTTTCCACTTTTCAAAGTACCTGCACCTCATTTTGTCCCCAGCACATTGAATGAGGTAGGATGGTCATCTCCACTGGGGGGAATGAGGCAGCGGAGGCAGAGCGAGGATTAGTGTGTGTCCTGAGGCCTGGGAACCACACGGAGTGCCTGGTCCTAGACTGCCCCCTCTGGGTTCCAGAGGGACATTGTTAGCACTTCCTCAGGGTTCCCCCAGCAAGGCAGCGTTTGTAGCCCAGCCTCCTGCCCCCTTTTCCCCTTTATTCCTCATTCTTGGAGAGCACGGTTAATAATTCATAGAGCTCCCATCTGTCCAGCCTTTGGATTGGAAGGCATTGCACTGAGTCTACCTGAACAGTCAACCCCAGGTCTCAGGTCTCCTCTGCCTCTTACATTTATTTCCCAAGTGGCCTCATCTGACTTGTTTTTATCTCCCACCTTGGGTCCAGCTCACCCCAGACACAACTATGAGATGTTTCACTTGGATGGTTTCCATCACCTCAAACTCCACAGGACAAGACTGAGTTTGTCTTCCCCAGTCGTGGCCTCCCTCCCTCTCCTGGAAACATTCCTCTCGTTCCTGTTCAGGGCAGTAGCATGTTCCCAGCCCCAAAGGCTCGAAGTCAACTCGGAGTCATTCTTGCTCATTCTCAAATCTAGTCAGTGTCCAAGTTCAGTGAAAAGCTTCTTTTCTCCCTTTTCTCTTTCAAGTTCTACTGCCAATACCCCTGCAATGGGCTACACTTTACCCTTTTAACGGTTCCTTTTACAATCTCGCCCACTCCATTTTGTCTGACAGGCTGATGCTAGAATACTATTTTTAAATTTCCAGACTTTGTCTTGCCAATGGAATAAAGATTGCACAAGGCTGCACAGTTCTTTGGGGGCAGAGTTATGGCTAGAGCCCAGGGTTTGTAAACTTTAGTTTCTATACAGTTTTCTACTAAACTATAATGTGTCTTATGAATTCCGGCATAGGAATCCTTTATCTGTCCTACTTATTCCTAAATTCTTTAGTTTATCTGTGCTTCGTTTTAGTCTATAAGCTTGCTCAGTCCTTTTGGAAGTAGGAAGAACCTTAAAATGTAGCCAAATCAAAACAAATGCTGGCCCAAATAAAAATGCTATATAAATAAGACATGTAAAACTACATCAAACAGGTGGAACAAATATTTTTTCTTTCAGAGACAAGTCCTACTGAAAGAATTTGGGTTCAGATGCTACTGCCTACTGAATCTGGATGATTTCTGATTCGAGAGTCTCCCTTCACTGACTCTTCCTCCAGGGAGCGTATCTATTCTGATTGCACAAGAGAGAGGTAGCCTGTGGCACTGAGCTCTGGTTCTTGTCATGCTGGGTTTCAAGAATATTTGGATAGCTCACTATTTTAACATCATTAAAATGTAATCTACCCGTGGGATAGGGCTAACATCCCATTTCAACAAAATCCAAGTTAAGGTTGGACTTAGCTACTAACAAGGCTATTTATGAAGTCTTCAGTTGGTCCTAAGAGGAACCTACAAGGGACCTACCTATAGCCGACTGCAAGCCTGAGAGGGTGGGAGGAACCGGCAAACAGAAGCAGAGAACTTCAGCGTTGTGGTCCCGCAGCTACAAGCTCACAGACACTCGGGAAGCGCGCTCTACTCAAACCCTAGGGAAGGGCTCTGCTGGGCTCAGCCTCCCCAGGGCCAAGGGCCCTCCACAGCCTCTTAGCCCTGCCTGTTGTCTCAGGCGTTTGTGGACCTGTCTCTCACGCCACCCCATTATAACAAGTGAGAAACTGGTTCACTGTACAAAGACCTTCTTTGGCAATTTTCATCTTCAGTGCGCTTTCCAAATGTTAACTAATTAATCTGCTTGACAGTATTTCATTTAACAGTGGTACATGTTTTCTGTTCATAAACTCTTATAAACTTTTTATTGCTTTGATATTTTATTTTTAGGTTTTTTTTTTTTTTTTTTTCCTGTGTCCCTCCAAGGCCAAATTAGTATAATTCTTTGCTGGCATGGCACAGGTTCTCCACAGTCTGGATGCCTTCAAATTGGTAGATGGCTAAGCAGGAAAATAAGATGAGGATGTGGGAGGCAGAGGCGGAAACAGTCTCACCCTTGTGAATATCGGAAATGCCACCAGAGATGGACCTGGCATTCAAGCAGCCACTGCCTCTAATCATGCCACCCAAACCCATCCAGCTCCTGAGTGAACCACAGGTATTTACTGAGTGCCTACTATGTGCCAGGCCCTGTTCCAAGCACTGAGGATAGAAGAGTGAACAAAACGGACATCAGTCTTTGTCCCATGGAACCCCAATATCATACATAAGCTTAGAGAGCTTCCTCAAATACTCCCTAAAAATGTCTCCTTATTCCATAGCACTTCCCAGGGAAAGGAGCTCCACATAGTTATCTTCCATGGGTCAATACAACTTCATTTGTGTTAGTGCTTTCTCTTTTAAGTTTCAAAGTCCACTCCCAAAAATTAGTGTCCAAATCTACACTCTTCGCAGCTAGACCACTAGTTCTGGAACTTTTGGGGCTATGAATCCTGTAAGTATATGATGATAACCATGCATTTGCTCAACAGAATCAACAGAAGAAATATATCTATTACAAACATATGTAGTTTTGTTTATACATCTGTTTATATGCAGATATGGAAAAACATGCATGCCATTGTGAAGGGTTTAAGACCCTCCAAAGACTGAGTATTCCTCGTTAAGCCACCTCATCGAACCTAGAAATACCACTCAATTATATAGACTTTATCTCATTTAGATTTCAGCTATCACAATTAAATTTTACAGATTGGAGAATGCGGTTATTAACATGGATTCTAATAGGCATGTGTGTTTACTTCTTTGACAGCTTTGATCATTTCTTAGAATAATTATTTGGGCCCTTATTAAGGCAGAATTGGCAAAGCACAGAGCTGTGGATATAAGATTATTTTAGAGAATAGAATGAGAATATTGGCTTCTGCATCATTTAAGGACATTGTCTTTAAGGCGAAGCTATAATGATGGCATGCTCCATGTTCTAGATGGTGACTGAAACCCTGGGTTCCATCACTTTTCCCAGAATAATTGGTCTTACGGTCCCTGAATGTGTGCTCTTACACTTGCCTATGAGGAATTTCACCTGCCAGCTTTCTGCTCCCACATGCGGACTTGTGAAATTTTCAGTTTCCTCTGCATAATGGCATGATATTTCACTATTAAAAAGAACTTAGTGTCATGGGCAAACCTGAGGATTTTATTGTAAACAGTCTCTTGTTACATCTTAGCATCCAATTGTGAGTTGGAACCATTTTAAAAAATATTTCTCTCCCTCCCTCCCTCCCTCTCATTTCTTTTGAGCCAGTGTCAGTTCTTTTCCAAGATAAAACAGTTAATTAACTTCCGTGTTTGATCCCAAATGATATTCAGCAAAATATTAACAGTGAACATCTCTGTGATCTAGATTGTGGATGATTTTAATTTTATTCATTTTGCGTCTCTGTTTCCACATTTCCTATAAAAATAGATACTGCCTTTGTAGTTAGTTACACATGTTATTAAATGCACACGGTTTTTAAAGATGGAATCTTTCCCGAGTGTCACTGGGTATTGAAAAGGAGGACATGAGTGGATTCTCTTTCCCAGTATTAGGGAGGTGAACTCTCCCTTTCCGAAGCTCTCTTGCCTGCCTGACAGGAGATTATTTTATTTAGAAACATGAAGGCAATCATATCCTTTGGCCCTTCCTCCTCGGTGCCTGTCACATTAGCAGTGTGACAGGCACCTAGGAGGCCTCCATTGAATTGACCTGTCCATACAGATTTCAGTGGATCCAAAATTTCACCCTGGTGTTTCTTCTAACCTCTTGGGGAGAGCCCATTTATTCCTACTGATCACTCAAGTTTGGGAAAGAAAATCGTGACAAAAAATGCATTCTTGATCCAGCCAAGAACATATCGTTTATTTATTGCTATTTGATTTTGTACCTGTGTCTGATCTGCTTCAAAAGTTTAGGGGTGAGAATGTTGGTCATGCCTTCCTTCACAAACTGATTCATTCCACAGCCTCCTTTTCAGACCTGCCTGTACTTTTCATATTGTGATCATCAATCAGTTGGTTTCATTGATTCTCCGCCGTCTTTCTGCCTCCCATGATTCTAACACAGATTTTAATATGAGGATTATTCCCTCAGAAATGTCCCCCAATTTTTTTAAGCTTACAAAATCATTTTTTTAAGTTTGCATTTGTTCTGCTATGTATGATATTCCTTATATTTTTTTATTTGGGCACATTGATTTTTAATATGGTATCTTTTCAAACAGTATTGCTGTTTTTGTTTTTTAAAAAAACTTCACTTTGCTTGCAGGTTATACTGCAATAGGCTGACCTCTTATCTTGATATTTAAGTACAGAAGTCCCCCCTTGTCCATGGTTTTACTGTCCACAGTTTCAGTTACCCACTGTCAACTGTGGTCCGAAAATATTAAATGAAGTATTTCAAAAATAAACATTTCATAAGTAGTAGCATTATGAAATCTCCCACAACCCACCCCATTGAGGCAGGACGTGCACCAGCCCTTTGCCCTGTGGCTCCATGTATGTATCCTACCCACCCTGAGTCAGTTATCAGGTATTTTGACAGAGAGAGACCACATTTACCTAACTTTCATCACAGTATATTGTTATAATGGTTCCATTTTATTGTTGTTGTTAACCTTGTGCTGTGCCTAGTTCATAGATAACACTGTATCACAGGTATGTGTATGCAGGAAAAACAAAAACAAAACAGTGGACATAGGGTTGGGTACAATCCCTGGTGTTAGGCTTCCACTGGAGGTTTTGGCACGTACCCCCCACTGGTAAGGGGGAACTGGTCTATGGCATTTATACCCCCCAGTGATTCTATTGTCTTTTCTTTTCCCCATAGGGTTCCTCAATCTCTTTCCATCCCCTCCTGTGCGCCTGCACCGTATCCTTCCTATACATTTTCTTGCTTGGCAGCAAGTCTCTGTGGCCCATTCCATGTTAATTATATCACGGTCCTCACGATTGCCAAGTGTTCCCACCTGGCCACTGGGTCTGTGAGTCTTTCATGTTTATTTGAAGCGGGTATGCATGCTGGCTTGGGCCTTCATCACCTCTCCCCTCCATTTGTTCTTAGATTAGGGCATCCTTATTTCATTATCCTCATTTTCCTCAGATGTGTTCTCCACTTCCTCCCTGATTGCTTTATTTGAATCTTGGATACCTCAAACACTATGTTGTATCCATCTTCCTCCCCATTTCCTAATTTAAAAATCTTCTGAAACTTGAAAACTATCCTTAACTGTCTGATGCTATTTTACCTCAACCTACATTTTCCTAAATAAACTCTACATACCAAAAAATATCTTGGTTCTTGGTAATCTGTGAATGTCTTCCTTATACCTTTATCTTCTCTACATACTCAGGCTCTGGAAATCTGCTCATCCTTAAAATTCTTTATAGAATCTACCTTACTTTTGGAGGTTGTACTGAGGTTTCCTGCCTTGCAAATGAATTTTGACCCAGACACGGTTCCAATGGAGTCCCTATAATTGTCGATCATTTATGCTTCTCAACACCAGCAGCCTGTTCCAGAAAGATCACTATCGGTGTTTTGAAAGGCCATTCAGGACATGGGTCACAGCCAACGCAATCTCTTTATGAGTCACTTACCCGATCTACTAACAAACCCAAATTCTCTGCTTTTAATAGCATCCCTCATCTTAGAGAAGTTTGGTTAGGGCAAGTGACTGAGTATCTCTTAGCAGTTGGATTCCAAATAAAGATCAATTTATTTTCTCATTATTCAGATATTTTTATTGGGTGTGATGAAAATAACATTTAAGTAAGATTTTAAAAATTTGAATTTTCATTCTAGTTACATACGTGAACTGAGCTAAACCAGTCTGGACCTCTTCAACTGCAAAACAAAGCATTTGATGCAGTTGGCTGCCAGGACTACCTCATCTTTGACTTTCTGACGCTCTATAGTGGCCTGTTTGTTGGGAACAAAGATGTGCCCAAGTAGCATGATAATTGGCATACAGAGGTGCGATTTCCGGGGCCATGAACTGTCATGTGAAGTAAAGTTGTAGGTTTTAATTGTTTAATGCTTTAATATCTTTCTTTCCAGGGACGATGAAAACGATGATGTCTGCCAGGACCTCGAAGAGCTGAGAATGACTGCCTTGACTATGCATATGAAGGATCTAAGGCCCAGAAAGGCAGACTCTTCCCCAAATGGGGAAAAAGTGGTAGGTCCCAGAATTATTCACAAAGTTGTATGTATAGAAGTTTCAGTTGGAGAATTATATCTTCCTTGGTTCCTGGACACTGTTTCCGGTGATGGTTTTATGATAGTCAGTGGATGCTGTTTCAGGTCCTAAGTTCAAAATGGTTTTGACTTCTTATTTCCAAAACCACTTTCATCAGAGCAACAACTCCCCAAGGAGAGCAATCCCACTTTCTTCTGGGTCCTCAGACCCAGGGTTTGTGGCTGTTGTTTTTTTTTTTTTCCAAGGAAAAATTAAGCCAGGCATTTATGTGGAATTCTCATGAGATTTCACTCAGAGTTTGGATTTGGTATCGCTGTTGATAGAGAGGAGATGGCTGAGTTAAGAAATCTGGTTTAAATAGTTTATTTTAATATTAAACAGTATGTCGCGTATACCAGGCCCATTTTGCTGGTGGAGGTCAACATCTGCCACAGGTGCTGGACACCAGTGGTTCTACTGAAAACGCACAGTGGGCCTTCCTTGGGTTTTGGCCTCTTTGTCTGTGATGTTGCCTATTGACACCCATCTTTCCCCTGGCCTTCCCTGCCTGCTTATTTGTTTATATTCTTTGGCTTAGATTATGTTGAGCTGGAAAAACATGGTTAGACAAAACCAAGTGTGTTAGTTGTCCCTTTCCTTCCCTTGGGGAAGTGGATGTGGGAGTGAGCGTGTCAGGGGCTGCAGCCAGAGACAGGAGATGGGGTGCTGGATGGGGTGAGCGTAAGGAGGGCTCAGGAGAGTCGGATGCTCCGGTGCTCACTGTGCCCATTCTCTTTGCTTTTAATTGCAGCCTCTCTGGGGCTGTTAGCGCTTGTCTCTTCATGCCAAGCACCGTTTCCCTGTTGGACGGTACGCCCTTTGAGGGCAGGCGGCGGCCGTCTCCTCTGCCTCTCAGAAACGATGTTCATGTGAGAGGAACCTCGTCCTGGAAGTTAGACCTCATTAGTTTAGAGTGCAGGTGACTCTGTATTTGTCGTGTGACCATGGGCACCTAGTTCAGTCTTCGGGTCTAAGTGCCCCATCAGTAAGACGGGGTGATGATAATAACAGGCATCCGAAATTCGCTGTACAGATTCGTTCATTCACTTACCCGTTCGACAGATATTGACTGAGCAGGTCTACTGGTATCTGTTCTATCTGCACAGCCCTCTAGGTGGGAGGATACAATATTGATAACAAGACAAGAGCCCTGCTCTTGTTGAACTTCCCGTGAATCAGACGCGAGAAGAGGTGAACCATTTGGCATTGTTCTAGCACAGAGTCCAGCTCGGACCTGACTATTTTCTCTGACCTCCTCTGCACTGTACTGGGTGTCCAGCATTAACAGCCCACACCATGCACTGAGGAGTCAATGACACCTGGAATGCACAGCGAAACCACTAGGGGCGCATCCACACAGCGGGCGGGATGTAAAGACAAACGCTTCCTTCCGTTCAGTTTTGTGGTCCACAGTGTAGCTTTGACATGGAGAAAGTCGTAGAAATAAGGAAACAGAGACTTCCTGACTGCGTTAGGGGGGAAAGTAAACATTTTTATCATGTACATAAAATATATACATGTAATTATAAATTTAAATTCTGGAGAGTGGTTAAATTCTTCCAGTATTGCCCTTAGCATCTAAATCATGTCAGCAACTCACGTGAATGTCCTGCCTTGAATGTTTAATGATGTGTGCGTGTGTGTGTGTGTGTGTGTGTGTGTTGTTGCCCAACTGAACTATAAGCTCCTTGCAGACAGCCCGCTGTCTTATGCAGCATTCACCCAACAGGGCAGCTGTGGGCATAAGTCATGTTCAAGGAGCACGTAAGCCAGAATCGCAGTTTGGGCCCTGCATGCACTGAGCTGAGGTTGCCAGGGTTTGGTGAGTCTTTCCCAGCTGCAGCTGGCTATGGGACTTCCGCACAAGCCTGCGGGGTTCTTTCATTCTCTCTGTGTGCGCCCCTGTTACTATTCCACACCTCCAGGCGTTTTCAGCTACAGAAACTGACCGAGCAAGCCAGTGAAGATACTCTTCATGCCC
The DNA here is from genome assembly GCA_004026665.1 of Murina feae. Lineage (NCBI taxonomy): Eukaryota > Metazoa > Chordata > Mammalia > Chiroptera > Vespertilionidae > Murina > Murina feae. The sequence continues at coordinate 35,173 of PVJC01006432.1, read as the reverse complement.
TGTGAGGGAGCATCACACCCTCGTCTATAAACACAGTAACACAGTCCTCGGGGATGCTGTGCGCTCAGCAGCTGTCCCGGCCCATTCTCATATAAATGATGCTCATCGTAAAAGTGTTTTCAATCAAGGTAAATAGCATCTCATCCCAGCATCACATCCACATGCTGGATCTCGCTTCTTCTTTCTTCCTTTCCCTTATTCCTCGTGCCGACATGGGGAGATTCTCCGCTGGCGGGGAGAGCAGCTTTGCTCCTCAGTGAATGGTAACAGCTCCAGAAGCCTCTCCTGAAACAGACCTCTGCAACTTGCAAAGGTGGGAACACATCAAAGCAGGGAAGAGATGGCACAGGAAATCAGGAGCTAAATGCTACATCGTGTCGCAGGAGGCCCAGGGGAGCGAGAGCCTGCCTTTCCTGGCAGCCAATTTCTTCCTGCTCCTTTTACCTCCTTACCTCGGCCGCAGTGCTGGTAGAAGTCATTCTGGACCTGCTGGAGGCTGTCACCCCTCTCCTTCCTGCCGTGGCAGCTGGTGTGGGAGGCCACAGACACCGTTCAGTCCCTTCCAGATTCTTCTCTCTCTCTCTCTCTCTCTCTCTCTCTCTCTCTCTCTCTCTCTCTCTCACACACACACACAATGAAGCCTCACTTGTTAAAACAAGAAATAAATAAAGTGGCAGCCTACCCTCAGGCTCAGCGCATGCAAGGGGAAAAGCAAAGAGAAATGCTTGCAGGTAACCTGCTGCAGACACGGATTCTGCTCCCTCTGCCACGCCCCCCCTCCCCGTGTACCACATTCATCACGCCCGATGGGGAGGCAGTTCAAAAACTTAAGCAGTTTTCCAGCAAAGATGCACCATTTAAAAAAGACAATGACAACTTGATTTTGTGTCGCTTTCTTTGTACCAGCAATGAATCTGAAAAATGTGCGGCGGATGTGAGTGCGAATAATTAACGCCCGGGCAGGGACAGGAGAGAGAGGCGGGACATAGACAAGCGTAAGCAGAAGGGGGTCCTCTTTCCCTTCCAGGGACCTTCCCCAGATCGCAGAGTCTGGGCCAGGTCTCCCTGTTCATCACAAGGCTTAGTTAGCGCTGCCCTGTTCCTGGACCAATTCAGACAGCAGATGGGGCGGTACTGAAATAGCTCCATCGTTTCGTCCCATGGAATTTAACACGCAGGCTTCCCAGACCCAAGAGCCCTGTGATGTCCCTGGGCCCCTGTGTGCTCTATCTTGACTCTCACTGCCCTGCTATCCTCAAATGAGTCTGGGGGATCTCTGCCTCTGACACCCAGGCCTGCAGCTTCTGCTCTGATTCTTGAAGCTTCCTGTTGATGACATTGGCCAATCTCAATCCAACATGCTGCCCACCCCGCATTTCCCAGGTCTTCTTTCCTTCCTGGGATGTGCCTCTCCTTCTTGGAAGTCCTAATGTCCACTCTCGCCTGACCAGGTCCTCTTCTTTGTCTCGCATGCCCAGTTGCTGTGTGCTCCAGCCCCTTCCCAGCCTCCGACTTGCTGTAGTTTAGAACGTGTGCGCGAGACCCCTTCTCCTGTTTTCTGTCTAAACTGGATTCCTTCCATATCCCAAAGTTTCAAGCAATAAATGAGTAAAAAGGGGGAGGAGATTCCTAGAACTCACTGGAGTAGAGCGGTAGCCAAAGGTATTAGAAAAGGACATCATGGCGGGCTGCAGTGTCTTTTTTTAAAAAAATATATATTTTACTAGAGGCTTAGTGCACAAAAATTTGTGCACTTGGGGGGGTCCCTCAGCCCGGCCTGTACCCTCTCGCAGTCTGGGACCCCTCAGGGGATGTCCACCTGCTGGCATGCCTGGCCAGCCTGGGTGAGGGGCTGATGGCTGTTTCAGGCTGCCCACAGCCCCTTCAGGGTTCAGGTCCCTACTGGGGTGTCTGGCCAGTCTGGGCGAGGGGCAGAGGACCGTTTCAGGCTGCCCACAGCCCCTTCAGGGTTCAGGTTCCTACTGGGGTGCCTGGCTGGAAGCAGGTATCTGGGATTTATTCAACTTCTATAATTGAAACTTTGTTGCCTTCCCACCTCCCCCCCCCCCACACCCACCGCTCGAACCTTGGGTTGCCCCTGGCAACCCAAGGTCCCAGCATGGCAGGTATCTGGGGTTTGTTTATCTTCTATAATTGAAACTTTATAGCCATGAGTAGAGCTTAGGGCCCATAGGGCCTTGGCTTCCTCCATTCCAGCTCAGTGGCAGCCACCATCTTAGGTGAGTTAATTTGCATATTTGCTCCTGATTGGTTGGTGGGTGTGGCTTGTGGGTGTAACAGAATGAGGGTCAATTTGCATATTACTTTTATTAGATTAGATTATTGATTTTTCACAGAGAGGAAGAGAGAGGAATAGAGAGTTTGAAACATCAATGAGAGAGAAACATCGATCAGCTGCCTCCTGCACACTTCCCACTGGGGATTTGCCCACAGCCAAGGTACATGCCCTTGACTGGAATCGAATCTGGGACCCTTGGGTCCGCAGGCCGACACTTTATCCTGAGACAAACTGGTTGGGGTGGGCTGCAGTGCCTTGGTGCATAGTCCTAAAAGTCTCAACCCCAAAGTGACTGAGACAGGTGATGGTGTGTTGAGGGATGGCAGGATGACCATAAATTTTAAAAAACCCTCTCGTCTTTGGGAGACAAGCCAGGCTTCCTAGTCACAGACACAATGACAAATTGGACCTGCTCTTTCTGGTTCCAAAAAACCAGGTGACCAAAATTTATGGGGTGAGCATGGAGAACCTTCCGCTAGGATGAACTTGGAAAGCACCATCCACTGAGGAAGCTCTTTTTGTCCCATGCTAACTTGAGGAACCATGCCTTGCCTTCTAGAGCAAAAATCTACCAAGAATGGTTTGATATTGTGAACTATATCAGGTGCATTCAAAATTGCAGCGTCTGTAATACAAATTTAAATATTCAGTTTAAGAAATAAATATCACTGAGAGCACCAAAGCCTTCCACCTGTGTCCTTACTCTCATTCCTCTTATCAGAAATAACCAGTGTTCTGAATTTGGGGTTTGTGATTTAATCTCTGAACATTTCTGTATACTTGAATGCACATGATTATATGTGTGTGTATGAGTAAATAGTATTTTTGCGTATTGTATAGTTTTATTTGAGTACCACACTACATGTATTCATCTATAAGTTTTTTCTCTCAGTATGATCATGAGGCTTATTCATGTTTTAATTCTGAGATTTGCAAACTATGGCTCATGGGCCAAATCTATGGGTAGTCTGTTTTTATACATCCCTTGAGCTAAGAATGACTTCTTTATGTTTCTAAATAATTGAATAATAAACAAAATCAAAGCAATAGTCATGACAGAGGCCATATGTTTATGGGAAAAGTATGACAGTTCTTGTTCTTTTATTTTGTCTTGGTTATTTTTTTTTAATCTCTACATTCTTCTAAATACACTTTTTAAAATAGCCTGTCAAGTTTCATAAAAAACCTTTTCAGAATCTGATTGAAATGATTTAAATATATATATTTGTATTGACTTCAGAGTGGAAAGAAGAGGGAGAGACAGAAACTTCAATGATGAGAATCATTAATTGGTTGCCTCCTACATGTCCTACACTGGGGATAGAGCCCACAACCTGGACATGTGCCCTGACCGAGAATCAAACCCTGACCTCCTGATTCATATGTTGAAGTTCAACCACTGAGCCACACCAGCTGGGCTGAATTGATTTTGAATCTATGGATTGTTTTGAAGAGAATTAATATGTCTATATTAGTTATTTATTACTGCTCTAATTACTAAAAATTTTGCAGCTTGAAACAACATAAATTTTGTCATATATATTTTTAAGTCAAACTCCAAGATGAATATCACTGTACTAAAACTCAGGTGTTGGCAGGACTGGGTTCTCTTTTTAAGAGTTTAAGGCAGAATCCGTTTCCTTGCCCTTTCCATTTTGGAGGCTGCCCACATTCCTTGGCTTGTGGCCCCCTTCATCTTCAAAGCTATTCATCCTACCATTTCAACCCCTGTTATCACCTTGTCTTCTCTGACTGTGACAGACTCTTCGACCTCCATCTTCTACTTGTTACAACTCTGTGAAAACATTGGGCCCACCCAGAAAAAATTGAGGATGATCTTTCCATCTCAAAGAGAATCATGCCAAAACAACCACAATTTTATCTGGAACCTTAAATCCTCTTTGGCAAATAGCCCCACATATTTACAAGTTTCAGGGACTAGGATGTGGAGATCTTTAGGCCAGGATTATGTCTACCATGTAGTGAGTTTTCTCCCATTTCTTATAATTTTAAGTTCTAAAACTTGCAATTGGTTCTTTTTATATCTTCTATTTCTTTGCTGAGACTATTTTCCCATTTGTTTCGCGAGTGATCGCAGTTGTCTGTTGAAACATTTTTAGGTTAGCTGCTTTAAAATCCTTGTTAGAGAATTCCAACATTCGTGCCATCTTGGTATTGGCATTTGTTGATTTTCTTTTTTTATTTGAGTTGAGATTTTCCTAGTTCTTTGTATGACAAAAAAAAAAAAAAATTGGACTGTATCCTATACATTTTGAACATAATGTTATGACATTATGGTTCTTTATTTAGTTCATCTATTTTCGTTGTCAGTTGACAGGTTTAGGTTCAGAACACACTTCCTGGCCCACTTTTGTGGTTTGTGGTTCCAATATCAATTTAGTCTTCAAAGCCTTTGCAATGCTATTCTGGTGTACCCCACTTGTACGTACCCAGAGGCCAATCTGAAATGTGGAGGTATTCCTCCCCAGAGTTCAGTTCTCTAATCACTGGCTGGGTTGATTTTGGTTGGTTTCACACAGTGGCCTCTTGGGAATTTGCCCAGGACTTCAGACACAAATTTATGAATCCTTTGCTTCAGCAATCTTCTCTCTGTAATCATACCCCAACCACTCCATCCCCCACCAAACTCTTTCTAACTATGTAGACATTTGTTTAGTGTTAGGCAGGAATGATTGGCAGGTCTCCATCCCACAGCCTCAGGGTGGGGTACAGGAGAAGCAAAGAAATAGCACCTCTGTCCGTGTTAGTGTGGAGGAGATATTGTTGATAGAGTTTTATAATTTTCTTTTTAAAAATTTATATATATAGTTGGGATTATTTATTAGGACCTTGTATGGTTTGATGCTGTTCTTATACTTCTAAACATTTAAAAAACTGAATCTGAAGTTTGAGGTAAGTTGGTTAGGAATTTGGAAGGTGCAGCATGAGACTGTCACATAAAAATGTAATGGTGGGGGGTCCTGTCCTTAGCGAGGGGACTTCTTAAATGAGTCAGTAAATTGAGACCGGAGTATTATTAAGCTGTTATCTTTAAGATCAGTTAGGAATTTTATAATAATTTGAAGGTATTTGATAATTCTTAATACACCTTTTCTTTTTGGGTTGAGGGGAAGAACTGAAAGAACTTAGAAGGCTGCAGATATTCTTATGACTTTTGTTATATTTTTCTATCTGGTTAGATCAGACTCTACATAGTATGTAGGGAAGTAGGCTAAAGTTCACAACTAAAAAATAGAGGTATTTTAAAAAGTGGCAAAATTTGTTTCTTTTAAAAAGAGACTTTATTTTTTAGAACAATTTAAAAACAAAATTGAGAGAAATGTATAGAGCTTGAATTCTTTGTTTAAGGACAAGTATACTTTAATTTATTACACAAAATTAGTTGAATATAGAGTATATTTTATTTTCAAGTATACAAGGAAAGAAAAATAATAATTGAATACAACTAAGAGAAAATATTTTAATAGATTAAATTTTCCTGCTATAGTAAAGATTTAGTATATATATTTGACTGCTGATCGTTCTAGTTGTAAAGGCTGAATCAAACTTAAATGGGAAAATAAATATACAGAAAGACTGGGTATATCAAAATTAGTTGAGTTTGAATGATATCATCAAGCAATATTTAAAGATACGGAGAAATTGCAATGTGGAGTTAGTAGTAATAATTTTGAGACATCAGGGAATACACGAAAATTTTCTCCTAAAGCATATTTAAAAACCGTAGAATTAATTTCAATATCTGAGGGTAAAGTAAAAGAAATGATCAATTTATAATTTAGAAATCTCTGAAAGAGCTTAACTGGCTGTCTGACTTAATAAAAACAAATCAGAGCAATTTAATTTTTTTTATGACAGAATGACAGCATTAAGCATAAGAAACATTTATAAAATACAACCTATTTTAATTTCAATAATTTTTTTTCTACTGTATATGGCATGTTATCTAAGAAAGTATGGGGTGATGTACTGCTCTCAATGGCTAGTTATTACTAACCTGTTCCAAACTGGAAGCTCATAGTCAAGGCAAGTTGCAAGAATTAGTGGTAGAATTATATGGATTTAATAACATGATTAAAAAATCTAAAGAAAGGTTTTTAGATATCACTAATTAAATTTGTAGATCTCAGTAAGCTAGATACTAGTATTAGTCTCTGATGGTAAACTTCAAAACAATCTTGAAGTATTAGAAAAAAAAATTCTAAAAAATTAGCCAGTATTAGTCGAGAAAGCTATAAGATATGAAGAACACGTTGGGAACAATTTTGCGGTAAAACAATTGCATAATAAGGAGAGAATAGGTCAATGGGATCATAGAGTTTAAAACAAAATTCCAATATGTTTGTGAGGTGAAAGGTGAGTTAGAATATACGTGTCAAAGTAATCGTAGATCAAAATGTTATAGTGATAAAAAGTATTTGTCAAAAGAAAGTAAGAAAGAAAAAAGGAAGAAAAGAAGAGAAAAGGAGAGACGAACAGAGTTTCGTTGTACTAAAAAGCATATGGGACACCAGATCTAAAAAATCACTCTGCTCAATACTGGTCATGCTCCTATCAGAATATTATGCCCCATCTGAGTCAGCTCCTTTTAGAAGGATGTGAAGAAATGGAAATGAATTTAAAGAAGAGCAACAAGAATGATTGAAGGGGCTACCTTATATATCCTAGGCTGCAAGGTTAAGAATCCAGTATTGTTTGGACTAGAGAAGGTTGGGGGGAGGGATGATTTTATTGTTGTTTTCAAATGTATAATGGATTTTTGTAAAAGATAACCCTCATTGATGATTTCTCAGCTCTATAGGGATGAGAAAAAGCACAAAGGAACTTAAGTTTAAGCAGAAAAGATCAGGTCTGGACATAAGGTAGATATCTCTGCCAACAGAGTGATGGAAATTTGAATGGTTCTACCGAAGACTATGACCCGAACTGTCATGCTGGTCTCCATGCTGGATGTCCCATTAAGCAGGAAACACGATTGGGAAAGATTCTGTGTATCAGTGGTCAGCAAACTACCTGCTGGCCCACAATCTGCTTTGGATGGAGCTAAGAATGTCTCTTACGTTTTTAAGTCATTGAAAATAAAAAAAAGAATATTTCGCGATATAAGAAAATGATATAAAATTGTATTTCGCTGTCCATAAATGAAGTTTTAATGGTACCCACCCACATCCACTCATTGGCATGTTGTTTATGGCTACTTTGATACATTACAGTGGCAGAGTTGAATAGTTGTGACTGAGACCATAACCCACAGAGCTTAAAATCATAACTATTTGGCACTTAACAGGGAAGGTTTCCCAACCCATGACCTATATGATTGTAGCCATATATATGTATTTCAGAGAGGAAGTGAGAGGGAAGGAGAAATAGAAACATCAATGATGAAAAGAATTACTGATTGGTTGCCTCCTGAACACACCTTCACTGGGGATCGAGGGCATAACCCGGGCATGTGCCCTGATTGGGAACCAAACCGTGATCTCCTGGTTCATTGGTTGACAATCGGTGAGCCATGCTGGCTTGACTATAGTCACTTTTTATCTTCCAAGTCTAGAAGCTTTCTTTGTTGTAATAAAAATGGACCCCTCTGGGGTCTGCTGACGAATATAAGCGGCACATCCTTTGAAGGGTCTTTGAGAGGGCTTTGGGCCCACAGAAGAACACTCCAATGCTGCTGCTGCAGGAGAGGTAGGAGAGGAAATAAAGGTCATACAGGTCAAGCCTGGCCAGAAGCCAAGACAGAATTGCAAAAGCTGGGATGTGGTTGTGGTTGTGACTTTACTTAGTGATTTTTCTCCATGCGCTTCCTTTTTTCTCAGATTCTCTTTTCCTATTTCATCACCTAGTCTTCCAAAGGTCCTCAGGGTTCTGTTATGCCCTAAGTCACACAGGTAGGCGAAGCAAAGAAGACTGAAGCTGGTAAAGTCATGAGGACTGGGGAGGGAGTTTCAATACAGAGGCGATAGGACCTGGATTTTTGGTCTAGTAACTTTGATTGACATCTTCTTGGATGGTAGAATGTAAGCTCCTTCAGAGCAGAAACCTGGTCTATGTTTCTCATCTTTTACTGTAATCCCACCACCCAGAATAGCGCCTGGCATACGACAGACAATGAATAAATGCTTGTTCATTGAATGAATGAGTTAATGGTTATTATCTGTGTGGTTTCGGGCAAGACACAGGACCTCAGTCTCCAAAACAATGATAATAATGACAACGTTGTATGTTTTATGGAAAGTTAAGTATGATAATTCATTCAAAAAGATTTAAAAAGTGTTCGTTATTACTCAGATGCTGTTCAAACCTGCCCTTTTTTTTAAAAAAAAAAAATAGATAATACAATGTATACTAAAGTCATAACAACCTAGCTTATTTCTCCTGCTGGAATTACTTTAGTTTTCAAAGAAGGCCAAAGAGAAGAGTCGGAAAGGAGAAAAACATTGCTGAAAATGTGGCCACTCGAAAGCTGTCATCCGTAATCATGGCATTTCAGAAAACTGTGCTCAAGAGGTATTTTTGCATTTAGCGATAGTCTCAGGGATGCTCGGATCCCTAGACGTTGCTACTGCCAACCTTGCTGACATATAAACAACACCATCAGTGAAAGGACTCACTCGGGTGATCTCTGGAAGATGGGAGGGGCCAGTCCCTATATGGACTTCGAGAGACCATGTTTTCCCTTGTCTTGCATTGTGCTATTCCTTACAGCATTTTCCCAACCTCTGACATACTTTAATTAGTTACTCTAGTCTACATTGACAGTTCTCCTACTTTGCTGTGCCTACTAGGAAAATCGTCTAGGCTGATGGTTAAAACTTAGGTTCCCAGTCTTGAGGTGAAGGAGTACATTTTTAGCAAGGCCCCCAGGTGACCCTGAGGCACATGGTGTGTGAGCCACACCTGGAGAAGCACTGCCTTAGAGGAATTCTTCCTGTGCGGGGCTCCACCCACCACACCACCTCTCGCTCTTCAAACTTCGTTTTTATTAGGAAGCATTTCTATAGCCTCGTTCCACTTAGCTCATATATTAGCATGGCTCTCTGCCCTGTATCACATCCACGTTAAATGATGTGTTCCAGGACCATAATATCCATGGCAGAAATTGATGGTTCAATTACATTTCAAACTCTATCTTCAAAGAAACATACCAAGTGGATTCATTTGTAAATGACGGTGTGTTTAAACTGTATAAGTCTCATTTTTAAAGGCATCAGTCCCATGGCTACATTCGAGAAAGAAATTTTTCAGGAACGATTTCTTACTGAAAAATATGAGTTTATGACTTATTGAAGCAAGTGTAATAATAGAAGGCACTAAGTAGGAGTGCTCTTGGCCCCACCATTTTGTAGCTGATCAACTTTGGGCTCATTCAGTGCCGCCTCAAAGGCCTATTTCCTTATCTATAAAATGGGAGAACTATCGTACCTAGCTCCTAGGACCCCGTGAGGATTAGATACACAGGTACAGCTTTCTGCCCCATGCTCGGTACACAGTGAGCTCTCAGAAGCAGCTCACGTTTTGGCCCACACAACGCCTGCCTGCTCCCCAAAGCCGCACAGAAGACACAGAGTGCACTGTTAACCCAGCGATGATTAGGGACTTCCCGGATCAACACTCCATCACCAGGATTTTTGAGTTCTGGACTGAAACCTTTTGAGTGACACATGGGTCAGTGAGCAGTCACAGCGTGGCTCTGTGACTGATGCCCAGAGGTAGCCTTGCATCTAGGTTCAAAGATGCTGTTGTGGGTGGTGCTGTTTTTCCATTAGCGTGGGTGTCTCCAAAGAGATGGCCACCGGCCCATTCCCGCCAGGCTAAGATCACCCTTTCATTTGCAGCGGCAGAGGCAGAGACCGCCCTTTGATGCTCTGCCTGGAAGACTCCATTTCAAAGGATCCTGATTGCTGGCGGCCAGGTGGACCACTGGTGTCCCCACAGTTCACAGCTACCCGGTCTCTTTTGAAGTTGTGGCTATTACTCAGCACAGCTAAGTCTCACAAAAGCCATTTATTGTCTACCTTCCATGAAGGCAGAAAGGCCAGACCTTTAGCAAACTGCATTCCTGTCCCCACCCGGGCATTCATTTGCTTGCCTCGGTTACCTGGCTCAGCATTTGTGATTTCCAAGATGGAGATTTCTTGTCACAAATGTGAACTGCGACTCACAGAGCCCAGGATCCGCCCACAGTGGATAAGGCACGGATGTGGCTGTATATTTCCCCCCTCCTTTACGAGGCAATGGACAAGTGCAACAGAACCCTAATGGGGCTGGTAAAGAAAAAAATTCTTCCATAAAATTTAATCATCCACGATGGCTTTGAATGAAAAAGAGCAGATTCTCTGTAAAAGAAGTATAAAAACACGAGGCATTGTTCTTCTGTTTACAGCCTGCCGAGCTTGCACATGCAAGAGCTGGATCGGGGACGTTGTGGCATTGATCAGCCTGAGTTGCTGACTTTGATGAGAAAAGGACAAATTTTACACAAGCTGCAAAGACCGTTAACATTACAGCATTGTATTTAACTCTCATACACTATAAAGAAAATCCTCTTTCTCCTCTCTTATTTGCTAAATAACTATCATCTTTTCTCTGTGGGGTGGATGCAGTTTTCGAAAACGATTCAGCAATGCCACGCGTGAAAGGCTTTGGAAATGTCACCCACTGGGCGATTTCCGGCCAGCAGATATATGGGAGATAGGTGCGCCCGGGAGTCACTCCCCTGTCTTCCTGGATTCTCAGCTCCTGCTGCCTTGAGCCCTTCTCTCTTTAAATTGTATGTTTGTTTTTATGTGTTGGCTTTTATGCTTGGTAAGTTATAACCCTGTAGGGGCAGACCCTAAACCCCATTTAAAAAAAATCAAATTACTTTATACCCTGAGTGCTTTCTGCAAATAAAATCAATAAACAGAAGCTTCCTGTGAATTTATGAAGGCTGAGAAGGAAGACAATGAGAGCTACAAACTGGGTATCAGACAATGGACACGACTTTGGGGGAATCTTTTCCAGAGGATGTTTTTCATTGCAAACGCCTCCAAAATGAGTCACCGCATAATTCTATTCTGTAAGACACCTTCTGTTTTGGAACCATAGATGATCATTGTGTTGGCCAGTTTGTTTTTTTAACCCATGTCCCAGTGGATGGGGCGCAGCCTCCCTGTTTTTCTCTCCGCACCCTAATTCCTCAGTTGTTGGTAAGAACCCACAGGCGGCTCTGGCAGTTTACTCATTGCTGTGGCACTCCTACCCTCTTCCCACCAACCCCACCTTCTCTGGCTAGAGTTAGGACTCTTGTCCCGGCTTCCTCATCCTTCCTACTGCCCCTCTGCTCATCAAGTAACAGTTGGCCACTGTGCTCGGCTCTGAGGAGCACAGGAACAGTTGCTGTCCTTGAGGATGCCCATGAAAATAGTTGACTTGTAGCACTGGATCCCTGGAAATGGTAGACTCACTTTTTTCTGCCAATCCTGTCGCCTCTCCCTCTTTGATAAGACACTAAAATGTGTATACTTATATACCTTCATATAGAAATATCCTAATATTTTTGCCCTGTCTCATGATTTGAAAGGCAATATCCCCAAAGAAACTTTGCAGAGTGATGATAAATCTATCTTGGCTCACCTACTTCCCTAATCCCACCTTCTACAAATGGAGTAATGCCAGTAACTTTCATGGAACCTTCACTTGATTATAAACGAAGGGCTGGTATCCTCTGGGGGAAAACATTCTACCTAAAGATGCAAACAACAGTCCAGTCATAAGTTTAGGGTGGCATTAGTTTTTCTCGTGAAGCTATAATTTGTCATGTGTGGGATTTCCTTTGAAGTCTATTTGTTTGAATATTCTGAACATTTTAGGTCTATAATGAATGTTTAGTATTCCTGTTGGACAGAGGGCCTTGTATGCCATAATTGGAATGTTAAATTTCTTTAAAATATCATTTAAAAACATTTTGCACATATGCATGTACCAATGGGACGTGGAGGGTGTGCATAGAAGCCATTGTGGTTCCAGATAGACACAGTTACTCACTTTAGCACGAAGGTATTTTTACATTTCTGAAAGCAATGGGTGGTCTGAAATACGTTCATGCAATTTGGGTTAGAAGCTCCCAATCACCTCTCCTCCTCAATGGGTTGGGTTGAACTTTTCTAAACAATGCTTATGCTCCTCTTTTATTCTTTACTGTTTACTTCCAGATGAAAGAAGCACTTCTATTGAAGTTATGACGTTTTTGTGGTAATTAATTATATAAAGTTTCATGCCTATAAGGCATGGTGAAGTTATTAGTAGATAAGTTGCAAATGGCAAACCATAAATATTATGTGAAGTATAAGATCAAAGATTGAAGTCCTATGGAAAATCACTTTATTCAATTAATTAAAAACAATTGATCCATACATCTAAAAGGTTGAGTATATGCACAATATGTGTTTATCAAAAAAGTAGCTGGATGTGGCAAAAATATATTTATTTTCATTCTCTAGACCTTCCTGGTAATGATTTTCTGATTTTCTATTTGTCTAAAGCCTGGGAACATATTGAAAATGCTTACAAAAAATGAAATACAACTTCCATATTTGTAAGGTACACATTTTTATAGATTCATAAGGTAGACATCAATGCATGTATTTAATTAACTTACTGAATTTTAACTGAGAGCATAATTTTCATTGTTTTTAGAGCACTTTTATGTGCTTGTCTAACAAGCAGTATACTGCAGTTGTCACATGCATGTCAATCATGTCAATCAAAGACTCAGTTTTTATACATCCACTTACTATTGGTTGAATCTTTAGAACTTATTGTGTTATTGAATACAGCTGACATAATTATGAAAATTAATTGCATATGAAAACAACAGAATACACTTTCCCATTTTCAACTTTCAGACTTTGATCTTTTTAATTCCCCCCCCCTTTCCTTATTTCTATTCATTTTTTATGCCCATCAATTTGCTTTTCTATAATTGTTAGTTTTGTAATTTTCTGGTTCCTCTATAGCTTGCACTATTCTCTTTGATCTGCTTCCCTTCAAGCTTTGGTGCTGTTTTTCATGTTCCATAAAAATATTTTTGCCCTTCTTCCCTTTATTCTTTTGATTTAACTCCTTCTTTTTAGAACAAGAGCAATCTCTAGCTTTGAGCAAACAGGTAAATGTTTTTAAGACAGTAAGCCCTAAGAATCCCCAGCTTCATGAATAGAAATGGTTGGGAGCCCACTTCAAAGGCCCTCAAGAACAAAGAATCTTTTTTGAGTCCACTGACAAACCCACCAATTCTTCCTGACCCATCTTTGCCAAAAGATATGAGCTAATGACAAGACAGACCTGTCTTGTAAGACTAGCCAAGGAGTCTTGGGAACAAACGTATCCTTGACATAATCAGGGGAAAACATGCTGTTTATCTCTTTAATAACCATCTTGAAGAAAATTAATGTTACTTTGTCCTTTGTGTAGAACCGTAATTGGATTGTGTATTTCATTTATATCTGGACAAAGGCCAGGATATTGAAATACTTCTCCATATTAAATTTTCTTGTTTAAAAATTAGATTTTAGCATTCTCTTTCCGAGATTTCTTCATTAAAAGCTTCATTAAACATAAATCTTCTATCGCACAGCAGAAAACAAAATTATTTTAAGGAGGTCATTTGAAAAGTCTTTTGGAAGGGTGATGCTAAGCTCTTTATTGGGGACTCATCTTCCCGTGGAGCTGGCACTCAGGGATATAATGATTATTGTTCTTTGCCAACATGTGTCTCATATTAATGACAGAGATAGTTGAAGCTATATAACAAGTTGGAGTGTTCTAGAGTCTAAGTCTATTTCAAATACGCTGTTTTTAAAATTTGGGCCAGGAAGTGAGCTGTAAAGGTTTGATTCAGTGACATCCAAACCTTGAGGTCTGTTCTACTCTGGAAGAGTGAAGTCATCCATCAGGAAGAGAGTTCACACGGAAAACTGGGTGCTGAAAAAACTCAACGGGGCCTTAAAGACATTCACGCACTAAACTTTGATGATGGCTCCCGAAAAGGAGGGCACACACTCTTCACAAGGACAACGAGGAAAGTGGCAGCTGTGTTGTCTCCCACCTTCACACTGTTCTCCGTTCCCCACTCCCTGCAAAACCAGGCATGCTCACTTCTCAGCGCCATGCAGCAATTGTTTGGGGCAGAGTTCGTGCAAACTCAGTTTTACTCTCTGTCTCTTGATGCTGCTGTTTCTGGTTTACACCTTCTGAAGGGAGATAATGAAATGATTTGGCTTGAAAGGCCTTTCCCACTGGGCTGCAAACTTCATGTGCAACAAAAATAAACAAATATAATAGGAGTTGTCAATAAGGGACAATCATAATAAAGAAGGGTCCTATCTATAAGAAGTTACAACCAAGATGTGTCTTCCTCAACAGCCTGCAAAGTGGGAACATTCATTCCATGATCATTGAAAACTGAGTGTAAGATGAATCTATATATTTTTTTCCAAAAGGAGAAAATAGTAACGACAAAAAACCTGGTTGCGGCTGTAACGTATGAGCTTGTGACATTTTGTTAGTTTTCTACTTATACTTTTTTCTTTTCTAAACTACATACTCTTTTTAAGGAAACTGCAGATAAAATGATCCAGTCTGTGCCTTTGAACAAGTACCTGATGGGTGTGAGATGAAGGATGGCGATCTTTAAGGCTCAGAGAAGGCTGGGCTGGGGGTGGAGGGGGCAGCCACCATTTTCTGAATTCAAAGTCTATTGTAGGCTCTTTGTACATATTCATGCATTTCATCCTCACAGAAGCCTATGAGGTAAGCACTATTATTACCTATAGTTCACAGAGAAGGGGACTAAGTC
The DNA here is from genome assembly GCA_004026665.1 of Murina feae. Taxonomy (NCBI): domain Eukaryota; kingdom Metazoa; phylum Chordata; class Mammalia; order Chiroptera; family Vespertilionidae; genus Murina; species Murina feae. Next base: position 20,015 of record PVJC01006432.1, on the reverse strand, counting down.
AGTGGCAGAATAAGTAACCTGTCCAAGTGAACCGGTGGTCATGGCAGAGCCAGGATTTACGCCCAGGTATTGGGCTCCATATCCTGGGTCTTTAACCACCAAGAGAAATCCCTCTGCTTGTTCTTATAACATCTTGTCTGCTTTGTTGGACATGCTAGGTAGAGTTTACAATTGGACGTCAGTGAATTCTCCCGTTGGGTATTAGAGATCAACCACATACACCAAAGAAGACATAGGTCATTTCAGAAACTACCTATGTCATTGAGTATAAGTGTGAAAGGCATCAACGTAATCGCTAATCATCAGGTGTAAGCCAGTCAAGCCGGCATGGTGGTTCCTGAAATATGCCATGACCCCCTTTTCTAAGGCCAACATTTTATCTCTCAACAAGATGCCCACTGCTGCAGATGAGCCAGTTGCAGATGAGCCAGCGTGCCCCAGAGCTGTCCATTTCAGCAACAACTTGTATTTCTCCAGGAAGGCTCCCAGCAGGCAGAGGGAAGAGGGCCTTACCTGGGGTGATTGTAGGCTATCTGCCTGAACTCGTTGTTCCAGTTAGGTCTTCCATAGCAGGTTTTCTGCTTCAGTCCTGTAATCACGTCAGTATTTTCATCCCAGTGTAAAGCAATGTGAATAACCTACAATAAAAATTGTGGCATCAGATGACATTTAGGGGAAAAAAATAGGAACCTGCTACTAAATAAAAGATAAAATAATTATGCTCATTTATAGACTTATTGGTACAAGGCACCTCCCACATAGATTTACAGTAACATGAGCCTGGAAGGAAGATTTTTCTCCAAAAAATGAGAATAATAAAGTAAATTTGGTTAAGGGAAAGCAAATGTTGAGCTACTTTTTTTTCCTGCCAAACTTAAATTAATCAGTACCTCTGTCTTCATTCACTTAACGCTAAATCTTGGGGATCTGAGAGGGGCACTGGCAGATGAAAGTGACCGGAAACTTCCAGGAAGAAGACCATACAATCAGATCTTCCTGCTGGGCCAAGAGGGCGTGAAGTGCACTGTCTGGGTTCAAGTGCCAGGAGGATGCTGAGTCTGGCAGATAGGACTCTGTGGCCAAACATAGCAAGGGGCCCAGTGGGAGCTCTGTGCTCAGCTGTTTACCTTCAAATTCTATGAATGAACCCAGGCATCAGGTAATGGCTGGTCAGTGAGGAAAAGCCTGGGCATAGCAATGCTTAGTGATGCCCCTTTTGTTGTTGAATTCTGGTAGCTTCCTTGCTTTTTACCTTCTGGGATTTGTGTTGCCTGTGCTCATCCTTTAGATCCCTTCACAGCTCCTGAACTCATGTGTTTACTCCCTTTGGTTGCTCACATCTTAACATTTTCTGTTCCTGACCAATTTGGTTAACAACCCAGGTAGGCCCAACTCTTGCCCCAGGTTCCTGCAGCGTACCTGACTTCCCTGGCTGGGCTTCTTACCGGTCTAGAGAGCAGCCAGGGGTAGGAATAGGGAGGCTGAGCAGAGCATATTGGTCGTGCCCTAACAGGCCAGTTAATGGCTGACCATGGTGGAATCTAAGCTGCAGGAAGTTGCCATCAGGCAAGTCCTGACCTCAGGTAGCTATCAGAAGTGCGTTTGGCAATAGGGCTCCAGGAGAGAGAGAGAAATAGTGAGGAGAGCAGGTTTATCATGACAGAGAGTGAAGCATGAAGGTGAAGACAAGAGTCCAGGAATAAGAGCCGAGGTGGTGGGTGAGGGTTGAGCCTTGGAAATGGCCAGAAGCCCTATTATTAGAACTGGAGCCAAAGTCAGAGTCGTATCAGCCTCCAGGTTAGAGTGGCAGTTTGACATCCACACAGCCCTCTTGCTTAACAGGGTTGATGGGTGCCATATAGTGAGCTGGTTTCCGCTGTGGGCGAAGAAGACGGCAGAGCCCATTTACTTTCGATAAAGTGCCAGATCAAATGACCAACTCAGGCCTCATTCTCCTTGGCTTCTTCAGTGGCCAAACACTGCTTCCTCCTGATTCGCTTTGCATTATAGAATCCCATTTCTTCTACTTCTCTCTGGCTTTTCTTTTGATTCGAGGGAGAAAAATTAGGTTTTGTTTTCCTATCATATTGTCCTGTCTCAAAAGGTAGCTGCCTCTAGCCTCAGCTCCCTGCACCTCTTGGGGGCCATTACACCCCAAAGAGCTTCCTTTTCCAAGGTTCCGATTAGCGCCATCTACAAAGATGAATCCAGACTTTCTTCCCAAGCCCTCCTCTTCCTGCCTGAGTAGAGTCCTGCATCTTGAGCTCCCCAAACATAGTTTTGTGAAGTTATTTGTTCCTTCAAGTTTATCAAAATAGCTAAAAATGAATCTTCCCAAATAATTTATGACTTCAGTAGGTGAATGATCCCATAAGCGGGCAGTGTGTGCCGAGTGGGAGGTACAAAGAACAAAGAGGGAAGGTCTGTGTTTTAGGAGGAACTGGTCATTCAAGGGGAGCAGCTCACATGCATAAGGAGGGGTCAGACCACAGTCCTTTGTACTAGAGGCAGAAACAAGCGCTCTGGTGAAGCCAACAAGTTGCTCGGTGAAGAAGCCCTGAGTGATTTTGACCAAGAGAACTAGGAAAGGCTTTATAGGGGGTTGGGCTTTAAAGAATGATTCTGTGCAGTGGGCAGCAGTAAGGGGCACGTCAGGGAAAGGGGACAAATACGGGAAGACAAGAAGTTGACAGCATGATAGGAGACCACACATGGTTTGGTGGCTCCAGCACGAGAGGAAAATGATGAGCGTGGAAGAGAACAAGTGGGTTGCCATCCGGTCAGGAAGGGACTTAAAGAACTGACTAGTACATTAAGTTTGGGCATCATTTAATAGAAAGGGCCTTTCCTACTTGTTGTGGCGCCATTGAACTGCTAATCACTGATGTTCAAGCTTTTGGAACTGTATTTGTTCTATATTTCTCCACCCAATGCTCAATTAATCTCCAAACCCTGTTGATTTGCCCTTCGTAACACCTTTTCCATCTGTCCCTTCTGTGCTTGTCATTCTGCCACTTTGAGATTGTTGAATTCAGTTTAACAATTGGCTATTTCTAACAGCCCTTGGTTTCTTACCAACAGATCCCATCAATTATTTTATTCCTGGAAGTTGAGCTCTCAAATATTTCCAACATGTCATAGCAAAAAATTGAGAACATTATTTTAATTTACTTGTATTCAGGAAAAAAGTATATGTTATGGCACACTTTTGGAAGGGGCAGAGGTGGGATGGGGCAAAGTTTCACTGTCACACCATCAAACAGAGCCCAGTCCTCCATGGCTGGGGCCTTCTAGGTGGACACCTAGAGCAATTCACTTTAGAAGCAGAAGAGTGAAGCAGGGCACTAGGGAGCAAAAGACAAAGGCTGTCTGTACTTCACCAAACGGGTCATTAGTAAAAAACTAACGAGGAAAATGTTTATTTGGAAAGCATAATTAACACTTTCATTTATTGAGATGCTTCAAGACTGGTTTCTCCCCTGCCCCCCCCAAAACACACACACACACACACACACACACACATATTTCAAATTAACCCAGAGGTATACATATTTAAGGCCGACTGCAAATGAGAACTTAAAAATTCAGTTAGATACTGAATTTCAAGCAAAATTTTACTCATGCAGAGGCAGAGCCAAATTACAGTGATGTCCTACAGTGATGTCCTATAGGGCCGCTGTGTGTGTGTGTGTGTGTCTGTGTGTGTGTGAGAGAGAGAGAGAGAGAGACAGAGAGGGGGTGGGGAGAGAGAGAGAGAGAGAGAGAGAGAGAGAGAGAGAGAGAGAGAGAGAGAGAGAAAGGGGGAGAGAGAGAGCTCACTAGCTGACAAGAGTGCATTCACTCATGAACTGAGTGATTAGCACAGGCTGCCTGGGCTCACATATACTTTCCGAAGCTCAGTATCCATAGGAGCTGCTATAGAAGTGCCCATGAGAACATACACTTCATAACCTAGTCATCACATCACTGTATCTGTCATGCTTGAGGAGTTAAAAAATGATTTAAAATTTAATAATTGTCATTCAATATCCGCAACACTGCTACACTCCCATAGTGCAATATTTGGATAGACATGACTTTTGGTAAATTCAACCTCACTGTTTCTAACACAGTGCCCTGCAGAACACCTGCCACAGCAAAAGATGATCTTGAATTTTGGTGATTTCACATACATGCACACAATTGCTATGTACACCTTAAGAAACAAATACTTCTAGATAAGTCGTGTATTCATAATGATTATTTTCTGCAGAAGCTCACATACTTTACAATATAAAATGCTGAATATGAACACCAAGGAATTTTTTTTCTGCTTAACTTCAAAAGCATAGAATCAGAACAAATTAGGAGCTCTACTCAACAATACAGCCAATAATATTCATTTGATGTCACTTAAAATGACAAATGCCACTTTGAGTGACATAATTTTTCTTGGATTTTCAAAGTTGGGGTTGTCTTCCACTGACCACTCTCTTCTCCGATCTTCTTTTCCATTCTTCAGAATGTTAACTGTAGGTTGTTTCATTGCTATGATTTGAATAGCTCTTTCTAGTTTGATTTAATTTTGTTCTCCTTTACTTTTTAAAAACAAAAACATAATTCTTATAGTTTCCTGCTACCAGAAAGCTATATAGCTCATTATTGAAATTGCTCCTCTTCTCTTTGCTCTATGACAGATAATATTGCTCATTCTTGGCCTTATCAATACCTGGTTTTCATCCCAGCCTGTAAGAAATATGTGATAACTCAGAAGGTGAGTTTTCCCTTGCTCACTCATGCGTGTTTCCAGCGAGAGTAAGAGATCAGCAAACCACTCAAAAGCTCTGGAATCCCGGCAAATCCAATAGAAATACACCTGCCGAGAGAAGAGGCGAGAACAGATTTGTCCCTCTTTTCACAATGTGCTGATAATCGCCGACTACTTTATCTCCATTAAATTATTTGAGCCCAAATGGGCACTTCTGCAAAATAACATGCTTCTCTCTGCCAGTGAACAGTCACACTGTGATTTCTTTTGAAAAAATTCACAGAGCGTTTCACAAAGCCCAGAGTGAATTGAGAGTCAGGAGCCTGTTGGCTGTTGCCAGTTTCACTGGATGAAAATCAATTCACCACATTCCTGGCTGTGCTGCTTTTGAACGAGGTTAATAATCATAACTAGCTGTGCCTTTCACTGCTCCCAAAGGCGGATAAACTGTCAGCCCAGCCCTTCATCTTTACTTATGACCTAAGCTGGGGATTTGAACTCTCTTCTCCAGAGACCCCAAAGGCTTGTGCGCTAATCCACTCCACCAGCCTGGCCTCCGGAGGGCACAGATTATGGAAATTGTAGGCCAAGAGTTTCTCCTCAGCCAGACATGCCATTGTCCAAGGAGGCTGGTGAGCGGATGGTGGCTGTGGTCGTGTGCCAACTGCTGTAATAAAATTATACCTAGGAACATTAAAAAAAAAGAAAAACCCATCTCTCTGTGATTAGCAAATGGCATGTGACAAGAAGTAGTTTGGGTCTGTTAAAAATACAAGCTTAGTTTTTGTGCTTTGAGCTTTAGATAATTGTCTCTAGGAGAAACCACAGGAGATAGATCTATTAATTCTCCTGATTTTTCTCACACTCCTACCTCCTGTGGCCCACCACTGTTTCCTGCAACCCCTCCCCAACCAGACCCATCTCTACTCCTTAACAGTCTACCAGGGGGCTGGTCTTGAGCTCCACCAGGAAATATCTCCTCCAATGTGAGAGTTCTCCCCTCCCCCTCACCAACCAGCCTGCAAGCTCACCATCCTATAATGGAAGTTATAGATGAGAGTTAATTAACAGGTAAAATTCAGGAGGAAAAAAAAATCACAGAATATATTTCAAGGCTAACCATCTTGCCTTTTCTCTCTGGGTTTGGGAGGGAGTTTAGATATTAACAGTCAGGAAGAGCAGAAGCTAGTGATGATAAGACGTCTCCTCTTAAGAATTAGGGCTTACATATTTGTTGGACAGCTGCCACGTGGAAGGGCATTTTGAATATTAATTCCAGGACAAATGGTAATCTCTAAGCGTGTTAACCCCCCAAACGAGTACCTGTCTCTTCTCAGCTTGAAATTGAGCCAATGGTTCCTTTAGGTGGATGCCCCAAGAACCCCCACAAGGACAGTGATTGTGTTCATCCACTCACTGGTTGACTCACCAAACATGTATTAAATGCTTACTCTATGGCAATACTGTCTTGGCTCTGGAGCTATAAGAGCAAACAAAAGAAACAAAAATTTGCTGTCCTTATGGAGTTTGCATTTTAAAGGGAGAAGTAAGACCATGCATTAAGACACAAAATATAGACTATGTCAGCCAGTGGTAAGTGCAATAGCGAAGCATAAGCAGGCTGGAAAGGGCTGCAATATGAAGTCAAATGGCCAAGGAAAGGGGACACTTGAGCAAAGATGTAGAAGAGGCAAGGGAGTGGAATAGTTAGGAGAGGAACTCTATGATGGAAGGAACAAGGCATGAAGGGACCCTGGGCGGGACCTGTCAGGGCAGAGCCAGGAGGATTGGATGGCTGGAGTGAGATGGGAGAGCATGGCAGGTGCCAATGTCAAGCAGGCAGTGCCTGATCTGAGGAAGGCCCAGGAGGGCAGGATCACCCTGGCTGCTGTGTTGAGAATAGACGGGGCTGTGAGTGTAAGGTGAAGGTGGGAGCAAGGATGAGAGGATGGAGGCAGGAGGCTGGCTTTATACTGTCTGTGGGTGATGAATACCACTTTGAGAGTATTCTTTCTTTTCACTTGGTGCAATGCCCAGTCTAAATTATTCTTTGCAAATCTTAACCCTCCCTTTAACTTGCTTTGCTCCCCATGGAAATAGAAAAACTACTGAATTCAATGCCGTTCTCACCTATGCACCTCCCCTTCCTTCTGCCCTCTGAAGGTTGCTTTATCTAAGAACATTAATGTTGACAGCTGGCATAGAACAAACTTCACTCACTCACTTTCTGTTATTCCACTCTTTAAGGATCATTCATTTAGGAATAACAAACCGGAAAAATTTTTTAAACCTGTCAATTTCAAATCCAGTCCCAATCATTCTTACTTGAAAAATGCCCCATCTTGCCATCTTAGCTTTCCTTTCAGACAGGAATCATTCCTGTCCTCCATGTGTGCTGAAACTGCATGGAGGCGTTTCATAGGTGCCAGAGTTGCCCTTGACCTTGGTCAATGCCTCCACCCACCATGGAGTTGCAATGTGGCCTTGCCTTCTGCTGGGCAGCACTCTTTGTTCCCCATTGTGATGGACTGAATGTTGGTGTCCCCCTCAAATTCATATGTTGAAACCCAATGGGATGGTATCTGGAGGTCAGCCTTTGAGAAGTGGTTACTTGAGATGAGGTCAAGAGGGTGGAGCCTCCAATAATGGGATTAGTGTCCTTCTAAGAAGAAGAAGTGCTCAGAGCACTTTCTCTTAGGTGAGGGCACCTGGGAAGGTGGCCATCTGCAAGCAAGGAAGAGATTTCTCACTAGAACCCAGTCATACTGCTGCCATGATCTTGGACTTCCAACCTCCAACACTGTGAGAGATATGTGTTTGTTGTTTATGTCAGCCAGTCTATGGCACTTTGGGGACAGCAGCCTGAGCTAACCAAGTCACACTGTCTGAAATGATAGAACTGAGAGAGTGCCAAGCCAACAGGGTGATGGAGACTTTTCATTGAGGAAAACTTTTCTCTCTGAAAAGATGAGGACTGTGAAAGCATGATACTGTACTTAACAAATGGCAGCGATTACTGTCCTGGTCTTAATTTCCTTGTTGTTGTTGTTGCCAAGGTCATCCTGGATGAACACAATAGCAAATACTGAAGCAACTATTTTGTCTTATTGAGAAGCTTCCACACCCACTTTTAAAGAAATATATTTACAAAATTGTTTTTCTGGTTGACAATGAGACCACAAACTGAGACCACAGTTTATCAATCATGTTTAGTCCTTAAGACTTTTTTTTAAGCCATTACATTATCCTTAATGTTAACTATTTCATGGCTATCCTGCTGATTTGCCCCGAGACCACGGACTGACCTTGTTTGTGCCTTTTTCTGTTCCACTTAGAGTTAATAATAATTGTTGGACAACCAAAGTGTCATTAATAAAAGAATGGTGACAAAATTGTGAGATACCCTGGCTGCAGAATACAGTGAAGGCATTAAATAAAGTCAATCAGCAGATATTGACACTGAATGTGCTCTAAACCATATGAGAATGAAACAAAAATAAAACAAAGGGCACACTCTCACTCTCTCTCACTCCCTACCCTGCACAAGTAAAATCACACCCTGCATCGATGAGTATGTTCATGCAGATGAATGGAAAAGGAATGGAATAAGATGCACTTAATGGTGAGTGGTGCACCCCTGGAGAGCAAGGTGTTGGTGCTGGTTAGTTTGGGGAGGAAGACTAATGAAGGAAGATTGTTGAGTATTTGAGTATTTTATTTGAATCTTTTACAGGGCCACTGTAGTCTTGTATGGTTAATAAACCAAGATATCAGAGATATCAATACTGGTCACCTCCCCATAAGGCAACAGTGAGGTCTGATGGATGACTGAAGTTTTTGGATACCATCTGGTGAAAGATGAGAAGAATTCATGTCTCCGGAGAGGCAAATGTGGCCTCATGCTCCCCTTTCAGATATTACAACCCTCCACGTGTTCAGGAGACATGATCAATTCCAGGAGTAGCCATAGCTCCCATGTGCGGGAAAGTGAAAGTAAATGATTTCTCAAACTAAACGGATTCAATTAAGTGCATTTTTCATTCATTAGAAAAGAGAGCAGGCCTTCCTTTATGCCATTAATATATTTAAGTAGAGTATGGATTTTTGCCATTCTTGGCCTCTTTGTCTTGGTCCCACTGGCCCACGCTGTCTTTTTACTTGAATTATCTGTTTATTATATTAGGTTAAGAACCCAAAGGCCATTTTGCATGGCACACACTATAAATACCCATTAGCACAGTTGTATATCCTTGAGCTGATGAAGGAAGACCATTTGTGAAGAAATTAGATTATCTCAGTTTTTCTATAACCTATTCTATTACAGTGTGAGGATTATGTGTGCAGTTAAGAAAATGAACCCCCTCTCTGGTTCCTCTCAGCTCTGCCTACACAGCTGTGACATCGGGGCAAACTACAATGTGGAAGCCAATATATATATGTCAGCAATCTTACCACGCCCTTCCCACATGCACACACCTGTTTCATTCATCATTTTGACAATTTGCACAAGCAAACTGTCCTAATTTTTTTCAAGCTCTTTTCACAAATTGAGTGTGATGTAGAATTAATCATATCCGTTAGGCAGGAGCTGGAGGGCGTCCATGGCGATGGGGCATTTATACGCCTCAGCACCCAGCTTCCTCCACATTGCATCAGAGACTCCTCAACCAATCGTACCCCTTCCCTCATCTCCTGTGTTATAGTCTGCTTTCTGCTAAGTGACGGTTGGCTTTTACTCCTGGGTTCAAAGTATTCCTTTCATATAGTGCACCGTTCCTGCATTTTCTTCCCCGCAAGCCATCATTATTACACTCACTGTTCTTCTGCTTTCTTGGGAAATCTCCTCCAAACCACTTCTCTTCCTTCCTCTCCACCTATCCCTGACTATCTTTAAAGAATAAGAGACTGTTAGGAAGAAAATTTTAACTTCGAATAGGAAGTGCTACACATGATTGGAAAGAAGTAGCCGGTGTCCTATCGGCTATTCTGTATCTTACTTAGAAGTGTGCTAGAGAATAACGCGGAAGAAGAAAAATGGTTGCAGTGGGAACAACAGAGAAAAGTTTGGTGCAATTTGTTTAAAATTTCAGGCTTGCACCATGAGGCTTTTTATAAAAAAATGTATGCCTTTGTGCCAGCTGGTGCTTTACCGGGGGGGGGGGGGGAATCCACTCTAGTTAGCCATTCAGGCTGAAAATTCCAACTCTGAACCCAGATGCTGCTTTTCCTCTTTCCTGTTACAGAAGAGAACAATCTGAAAACTAGGGCCCAGATCTATAATTGTGAAGATGCTGTCAGATAAACATATACTGCTCTGCTGCACTTTAAAAAAAGTCTATAGATACTGACAGGTTAGTTGGAAGAAGTAGTATTTATATCTCAAAAGCATGTGGGTGGCCCTGACAAATATTAGTTATATAAGCCCAGTGATAGCTGTACTCACACAAACATGAACTTGCTTTAAAACAGAGAAACTTCTCATAACAGACAATAGAGTGGGGAAGGCCTAGGGAGTGGGCAGGGACTGGGTGGAGGGGTCAATGGAGAAAAAAAGGGGACATCTGTAATACTTCCAACAATAAAGATAAATGAAAAAAACAAACAGAGAAACTTCTTAAACTATATCTCATGCATGAAGATTCAAAGGAAGTGGATCGTCAGTGTAATTTTCTGCCCACCAGGGGTCCTCAAACTTTTTAAACAGGGGGCGGCAGTTCACTGTCCCTTGGACTGTTGGAGGGCCCAACTATAGTTAAAAAAAAAACTATGAACAAATTCCTATGCACACTGCACATATCTTATTTTGAAGTAAAAAAACAAGGCGGCAAAAACACCCAGCGGGCCGGATAAATGTCCTCTGCAGGCCGCATGTGGCCCGCGGGCCATAGTTTGAGGACCCCTGGCTAAACTGTCAATAGCATGGAATCTTACTTTCATGATGTAGGAACCAGAAACACGTGCTCCCACCCTGACTCAGGGGCTAGTCAGCTGGGTGAATTTGGGCAAATCACTTCCCCTCCAAGGATAGATGCTGACTTTGTTGTCATGCTCAAAGCTAGGAGGTTAAGACCCTCAGCTTGCTTGTGATTCTATGCATTTAGCTCCCATATACCATTATTTCTACCTTTAGTTTCAGTTGAATTTTGACCCAGTATTACCCCCAGTTTTTATGTTATATAAAATATTGTCTTTTATTTTCAATTTCTGTGTTTGGAATAAGGACCAATGTCACTGTATTATAGTTTTGTGTTAACCCTCCCATTGAAACCACCTTGAGACACCCCATAACAGCACCCAGGAATAGCAATGGAATGCTGAGAAAGGAGGCAGTACTAAGATTTTGAGGGTTCCTATATGGACTTTAAGATTTTGTGGGTTTTTATAAGATTTATTCCACTCTATTTGTAGTAAAATAATTGGATGCATTATTTTTATTATAAAATTACTGAACAAATAGTCTTTCTGGTTAAATACAAAAATGAATTAACCTTAGTAACCTAGATTCTCATAGAGAATTGCACAGAAGCCATTTGTTTATTCTTTTGGGCAGAGAGACATTTATTCACTCATTCATTTATTCAAAATTTATAGTGTGTGTGTGTGTGTGTGTGTGTGTGTGTGTGTATGTGTGAGAGATAACTAAAGAAGCTATGGGAAATAAGATATTGCCTGAACATGCAGAAGGTAAAGAGGCAGAAGTTAAGAGAATGGTGAGGTATTATAAGTCTGGTGTGAGGAGAATTATGGGCTTTTCACATCAGTATGAGAGGGCCTGGCATATACGAGGTGCTAAATAAATAAATATTCATTGAGTGAATAAGTGAATGAAAGTGAGACAATCTATCATCATCAGGTCACATGAAATGTAACTTTTAGTGGAATGAAAACCATGCAGCAAGAAAACATGTCTCTAAGGGGGTTTTACCTGGTAGACAGCAAGAGGAAAGAAGAAGATCAGGAGGACTGACAATTATCATCAGCCCTCACAAAGCCTTGCTGTGGGACCCAAATATATAAAACAATAGCTATGCCTGGCTGGTTCAGCTCAGTGGATAGATCGTTGGCCTGCCGACTGAAGGGTCGGTCCCAGGTTCGAGTCCGGCCAAGGGTCCTGCAAGAGGCAGCAGATCAGTGATTCTCTCTCATCATCGATGTTTCTATCTCGCTTTCCCTCTCCCTGCCTCTCTGAAATCAATCAATATATATTTTAAAACAGTAGCTGTTTTGCTTGCTTTGTACCATAGACGGAATGTTTGTGTCCACTCAGAATTTATATGTTGGAACCAATCCTAAACATGATGGTGTTTGGAGTAGGGGGTGTCTTTGGGAGATAATTAGGTCATGTAGATGGAGCTCTCATGAATGGGATTAGTGCCCTTCTAATAAAACTAGACTCTATATCTCTTTTATTCTCACTGAGTTGCAAACTGCAAACCAATAAACGTGACTCCTGCGGACTAAAAGAAAAGACCCCAAAGAGCTACCCGTGTCCTTCTGCCATGGATGAGGATACTTGAAGCTAGAAGATAGCGGTCTATAGACCATGAAGCCTGCAGGCTCTTGTCAGATACCAGGTGAGCCAGTGAATTGACCCTGGACTTCCCAGCATCTAGAACTAGAGAAATAAGTGCCTGTTGGTTACCGCCACTCAGTGATGGTATTTTGTGCCAGCAGCACAAACAGACTAAGACACTTATTAAGTTTGTTGTGTAGAGGAAGGAAGATGGGCCTGAATTCAAAATCCCGTTCTAATATTTACCAATTCTCTATGCTTACGTTCCTGTTGGGCACGGACTCTTTTTTTGTCCAGGAAATGGATCCGGAAATCCAGCTTAAAGAGATGCACTGACTCACTCAAGGTGATGCTTCTAGTGAGAGTGGAACCAGGCTGAGCTGGAGTCTCTGACCAGGAGCCCCACAGTCTGCCTGCACTTCCATGGCAGGAGGCTCATCTGCCATGTGTTGGTTATGTCATGGAAACAGCCGGATGGACCTGAGTTCGCATCCTGAACCTGTCCCTTCGTATCCATGTATTTTCAGGGAAGTCCCTTTGTCTTGCTATGCTTCAGGTTCCTTATCTAGGAAATGGGTCTTCTATTATCCGCTTTATAAGGTTGTTGGGAAGATTATAATGATCAAATGGGAAAATGTGTGCAAGCACCTGTCACTTGGAAGCTCCTGAAATGATAGCTAATTTTACTCTTACTTCTTAATTGGAAGCCCTAGCTGCAGCGATCTCCTGACCTGGCGTTGCCTTATTAATGAGAGATATTCCCTCATAAATGTTAGGCGAAGAAAGCTCCCATGGCGGAATAAGCTTGGGGAGGGTGGGGGAAGCAAATGAATGACATCCTTCTCTACAGAACGTATTCAATAGGCTAACGGATGCTGTGACTCTGCTAGGGTGCGATCTGTACTAGCATTTCTTAAGTTCTTCAGTGGGCCACATCATATGACTAATGCTGCATAGAACGCTCACTGAGACATGCTGATCTCACCAAGCATCTGTCTTTGACAGATGAGGATGCTGCAGCCTACGTGTCAACCAGACAAGTAGCAGCAGAACCGGGACCAGAACCAGGCTGGCCTGACCTCCTGGCTCCTCCTAGTTGACACCACTCTGTCTTAGCAAGGCTCCCTTTTCATGGGGCTCTGGGATCTGTGGCTGGTCCAGGGAGGGCTAACGCAGGGACAGGGTCTCGGGATAGCACAGGGAGAGGAAGGCAACCGTGAGGATCTAGTCACAGAACACACAAGAAAAGGTGAAAGGGAGGTTTGGGGATGGACGGCACCACCAGGTAAGCAAGCCAGTGAGCCCCATGACGGCATTTTCGCTTCTCAGTAAGACCCGGAGTCCATGGGAGGAAGACACTGAGTCTCACACTTGCAACCAGAGTATCAAGCAGAGGCCAGGGAAGGCAGCCTGTTAATACCACTCCCTGCGCCCCAGTCCCACAGCCTGCAGCCCGGCCGCATTTTACCGACACGAGCTACTCCATGGCCTGCAATGGCAACGAAGCAGTAAAATTTACGTCTTGTCATCTTGAACAGGATTAGACGAACCCTTCCCATCCATGCAATACCCAGCGGGGGTTTTTAAGAACGTAAGGACAGCGAAGGACCCTTGGGTTGATCCCTCCGAGCTCATTCAAATCCTCCCCGAGAATCGGCAGGTGATAAGACAGCAGGACGCGGGCCTTTTGCTCCGCGGAAGGGGGAGCCCGTCTTGCTCGCCTACCTTGCTCAGCGTCGGCGGGGGTTGCGGCTCGCGACACCGGTACCACAGGGATTTCAGGACAGCGGCGAAGGGGGTGACCCCGATTCCCGCCGCGATGCACACGCTCACCGGGTAGTGGAACACGTCGGTCAGCGCGGCCCCGAAGGGCCCGTCCACGGCCAGCCTGCAAGCAGAGCGCCCGCGTGGAGTCAGCCCTGCGCGCAGGGGCCCGCACCTCCCCATCCGGTGCTCCCAGGGGTTGCACTTGCACGTGTGTGCCGGGAGCTGGCTCTGTGCTGCACGCACCCTCCTGGAGCTGGGACTCAGCGTGAGCACAGGGGCTGCCACATGGGAGGAGGGTGGCGGGGTCGGGGGACCAGACAGTGGGCCCAGGTGGCCTTCGTGGAGGGGCAATGCCCGGACTCCCCGCTTGGGAGCTCTGGCCTCTTGCTCCGGGCACCCTTCTTCCAGGTCTTAGGAGCTTGTCTGGGCTCCAAGCATCATGAAGCCACGGTGGCAGGAGCCTTCCTTTCCTTTTAGTCTCCTCGCTGTCACCAGAGCCACAAAGCGGGGCCTCCAGGTGGTTCCCAAGGTTCATCTGTTCTTTCGTTGATCTATTTCTCTCCCCCGTTTTTATTTATTCGGTCTCACACCTTCGTACCATCTATTTATATAATTTTAGCGTAATGGAAGCCATTTGTTTGAAGTCAGCAAAACATTTTGAGATCATTTGTCAGTTACGTGCAATTTCTAAAACGCGCTATGTTAGATTGTGCAGACCCAACGTCTGCAGCGATGAGGCCAGCGCGGCCCGGGTGCGTCCTTGCTTAGCAAACTGGTCTTGATGGGGAGAAAGCATATTCACTGCATAAAGATAATTGTCTTTAACATGGTCCTGGCTGGGCTGGCCCCTGGATTCCACTCCAGTTCTCACAACCAGATCTCCACGCTGGCTGTTCTGTCATTTCCTAAAACAGTGCCCCAGTGTGCCACAGGCCCTTTGCACATCATAACCCAAGTCATCACTTGGGATACTCTGCCCCAACTTCTCCCCTTCCTGGGTTAACAGCTGCCCTTTCATCAGGTCGCATCGCAATCATCACTACCCTGGGGAAGGTTCATGGGTCCCTTAGACTAGTTGAATCCCTGTTTAGACAATTCACAGTGCCACGTACCCTCCTCTGCAGCCCTCGTCACAGTTCCAATTTGACACTGGTTTTGGGGGTGTTTGTGCATGATTGCTGTGGGTCAGCCTTTGCTTGCTGCTGCATCCCAGTGCCTCACACTGGAACACACAGTTTGTTCACTAACAGTTTGTTGAATAAATCGTAAAGGGAATGTCTAAAAGATTTCAGTCAGCCGCATGTATTGAAAAAAAAAAGTCACCTATTACAAAAGCACACATTTACATATGAACAAAGATATGCTAATTAAAAGGGTTCTAAGCTATTCATAACGACTCCCTAAGGGGTGTCTGTTGAAGGCACCCCAGTTTGGCCCACTGGGCTTAGGATGTACCGTGAAAGTTCAATTGAGTTTATTTAAAAATATTCCACCTGCCAGACCTCCTAATAATTCAAATGAAGTCTCCCCAAGTTAATCTTAATTAATAAGGCTTTATTACATATGGATATATGGAAATGGAAGAATAAAAATAAAAGGTTACCAACCGGAAAGGGTTAGTATCTCAGCCCCCTGCAGATTATTTCATAATTAGAGAAGGGGAATTGAGAGAGAAAAGGTGAAACTGCCCATGGATTAACATGTCCTGTTGGTAATTGTTTTTATAATTAGTCATATTGGGGATTTATATGACACTGATTTGCAAAGATAACAATTAAATCCAAAGAAGAACTGTGTCATATAATCCATAGAAATAGATAATACACAAATCTCTGCATAATTGGAATTGAGAACCTAAGCCGAAGTGGCAGGAAAAAAATATTCAGCCCCTCTTCCTGCTCATGCAGGCGTCCCTCCTTCCGCCTCCCTGACAGCTGCCGTTTTCCGATAGTAAGTTGCAGGGCACCTGGATCCATTCAGGGGCTGCTCTAAGGAGGGTTTTTTCCCCACGTCTCACGGAAGTATCTTCTGACAACATGCTCCTCCTGTCTTCTTGAGACACACCCATGAGGTCTTTTCTCTTTCCTACATCCCAGGCCTTTAAATACTTGACGGTAGCTATCATGATACTTTAATTATTCTTTTTGGACCAAAATGTCCTCATTTCTCAAGGCCTCTCACAATCCCGAGGGCCTCCTTTGCCCAAATTCCTGTTTATCGCGTTCGCTCAGCTGCTTCCTCTTTTATTGGGATTAAGGTCATTTCTAACAAGGCATGATAGAAGGCAGTTCGCCTTTCCAGCACCCACATAGGTGCTCCCCATTGCTTATGACTAGCAGCTCCCCCCACTCACCTCACCAACCTCTAGTCTCACCTCTCTTTTTTTCAATTTATTTTAAGGTGGCCAGACGTCCCGCTTTTTAACAATTTGTCCCGCGTCCCGCGGCGTTTTAAAAAAGTCCTGGTTACTCTTTGTAATATTTTAAGTAATAATAATAAAAAAGAAAAGAACCACCCCACCCCACCCCACCCCCCGCCCCCCGTCAATGGTGTACTGCTTTAAATCTGGTCATCTTAATTTATTTTTAAAAATGAATCTTTTTATTGATTTCAGAGAGGAAGGAAGAGGGAAAGAGAGATATTAACATCAATGATGAGAGAGGATCATTGATTGGCTGCCTCCTGCACGCCCACGCTGGGGATTGAGCCTGAAATCTGAGCATGTGCCCTGACCCGGAATTGAACCTCGACCTCTTGGTTCATAGGTGGATGCTCAACCGCTGAGCCATGCAGGCTGGGCTGGTCTTGTTTCTCTGAACCCGAGACGTTTATTCATCCGTATGCTTCTCCTTATCTAATCACCCCTTTGCTGTCATCTCTGTGGTGAGTGACCTTCCTTATTTTGCTAATAATAATAGCTAACTTTAAACAAAATCTTTATTGTTGAAAGTATTACATATGTCCCCCCCTTTTCCCCATTAACCTGCTCTAGCCAACCCCTCACCCTAGCCTTCACTACCCTATTGTCTGTGTCCATGGGTTATGCATATATGCATTCAAGGTTTTTAGCTGATTACCTCTCACCCACCCACCCTCCTGCACCTTCCACTCGGAGCTAACTTTTTTTCATTATTATTATGCATCATGCTAAGGGCTTTATGGGACTGTCATATTTAATCCTAAACAAAGCCTCAGGTGCTGCTGTCATCATCTTCATTTTAAGATGGGGAGACTGAGGCTTGGTGGTTTAGGACCACATACACAGTTGGGCTTTGAACCCAGGCTATCTGGGGCTGGAGCCCTGGCTCCAGGAGGCAGGTCAAATTGCAGAAAACTCCAGAATCAGCTCTGAGAGTCTTCTAAAGGAGCCCACGAGCTCCCCCTTTCTCCTGGGCTCAGAGAAAGGCTCGTGGCCCTGCTCTTTGCCTTGGTTTGCTTCTGCTCTGAGCTCCTTGGCCACTGCTTCCCTGGGGCTGCATTTAAATCCTTTCTGGGTCCAAAAGCAGTGAAAACCTATGGTTCTCTCCCCAAAGTGTTTAATTTCATTCAAAACACCTTTGAGAGATAGTCATTTAAGGAGCTCCAATAAAATGCTGGTTCTTCCTGGGCTAAGATATAAACAAATTCTAGGTTTTTTGGTTTTACTGCTAGTACTTGTGCTGGCACATACACGTTTGTTCAAACGAATTGAGCAAATGAGAGCTGCACTGTTTACGACGTCTCGTTTTTATTTATTCCCTACATATTTATTTATGCAACTAAGAGTGAGGGCCTTTCCTAGCCCTGGGGCACCAAAGTGATACAAACAGATATGGTGGCTTTACTCATGGAACGTCCATTCTAGTGAGGGGAGGGAGATGTAAGCTAGCCGGTTTGCTCAGTGGTTAGAGCGTCGGCCTGCAGACAAAAGAATCCCAGGATCGATTCTGGTCAAGGGCACGCACCTCAGTTGCAGGCTCCTCCCCAGACTGGACCCTGGTCAGGACTTGTGCAGGAAGCAACCAGCTGATGCGTTTCTCTCACATTGATATTTCTGTCTCTCCCTCTCTCTTCTTCTCTCTCTAAAAAATCAATGGAAAAATATCCTTGGGTGAGGATTGATAAAAACCACAAACAAAAGCACCAAAAAAACCAAAAAAAAACAAAACCCAACAAAAACCCAAAACCCAAACAAGCAGATGTTTAGTATGTCAGGTGGTGGTCACGAGCAAAGTGACCCCAAGCATCAGTTGGGCATTTGAGTTCACTAGGAGGCATTTAAACAGAGACTGGAAGGAAGTAGGGAACACAGATCTGAGCAAGAGCGTCCCAGGTGGGAGGAGAGGCAATGGCCAGGTGGGGAGAGTGTGCTTGCTGCATGAGGGAAACAAGAAGGGCTGATGTCCCCAGGGAGCAGGAGGTGGAGCCCAGGAGCCTGGGGCCCTGGGGGTGTGTGTGGAGGCCATCCTGGCAGGCCCTGAGCTGATGATGCGTTCAACAGATGATAGAAAGCACATGGACCTCTGAGAAACGCATTTCAGTCATTGTCGGGGGATTGGCTGAAATGTTAGCTGGTCTGTGAAGGGCAAGGTTAGTTAATAGACTGAATAACTGTATACCCAGAGCAGAGACCAGGCTAGCAAATAGGATGAAGGTATTGATTCTGCTGAGGGACCAGTGGTGTGTGGGTGTGTGTGGCCTGCTTTTATCCCTATTAAACATTTACATTGCATTCTGAATCTTAGAATCCTATTACATGGCTTCTTTTTCATGATAAAACAAAATGTCTTCATGGAAGAGTCAAGTGTTATCATCTGACTTGGAGCTCTGGTCTGGTGTGGCATCGTACCACACTTTAGTGCTAAGGTTTGGAAGGAAAGCTTATGGCTTTTCCTACCCATTAAATTCAGCCATGTACAGGGGAAGAACCAAGATGGCAGCTGAGGTATATACCTAAATGCACAGCCTCCACACCTACATTATAGAAATACAACCATACAGATAAACGGCCATCCCCCAGAACCAAGGGAGAGGAACCGTTACACTTAGAAAGCAAGAGGAGTGCTCTGAGACTGAACAGAAGCTCCAGGCGCCCAAGGTACGGACGCGAAACGGAGGCGGCAGCGCGGTGCGCGTGGCAGGGCGGGTGAAAGGGAGCGGCAGTGGCGATCGGGTCCGCGGCTCAGAAGATTAAAAACTCCCGGGTCGCACTGAATGCAACGCGGGCTATAGGGCAACGGGGCGGTGAAAGACCAGTGGCGTTCTAGGAGTGCTATTCGCAGCTATCACTTACGCGGAGATTCCGGGACTGAGAACCATGCGCAGACCCCAGGGTTTGGAAAAGCCAAACCCGGTAGAAACTGCGGCATCCGCAGAGGGGACGCCATTGTGAGTCGCTCCACCCCCGGTGATTCTGAGACCCCACCCCACCCCACCTACAACCCCGCCCAAGCTGTTTGCCTGCCTCCCTGCAGCACAACCTAAGGGTCTGCAGCTGAGACAGAACTCCAATAGATCCAAACTCCAAACAACGAGGAGAAAGGCCTGCAGGTCATTTCCCCCCAGTGATACCTCCCAGTGATAACTACAACAAGACTGTGCATCCAGCCTTCAAAGGCATACAACAAGAGTAGCCACCCCAGGTGATTGGGGAGGCTGAATCACTGGGCCTTATATAGGACACCCAGCACAGAAAGCCAAAATGCAGAGACTAAGAGACAGGTCACAAAAGACAGGAATGGAGGAATGCAAACGACTGGATATAGAGTTCAAAACCACAGTTATTAGGTTTTTCAAGAAGTTTCTAGAGACTGCTGATAAATTTAGTGAGACCCTCGAGCATATGAAAAAGAACCAGCTAGAAATTAAGCAGACACTGACTGAAATAAAGAATAATATACAGAGATCCAACAGCAGACGAGAGGATCGCAAGAATCAAGTCAAAGATATGAAATATGAAGCAAAACCCACCCAGCCAAAAAAGCCCAAACAAACAAACAAACAAACAAA
>PVJC01006431.1:0-55004 GCA_004026665.1 Murina feae | reverse complement strand
GCTTGGTGGGCTTCCCAGGCCCCTTGCAGGGCACCAGGAAGTGGGAAAGCAAGGTGGCGGGCTGGGGAGTGGGAAAGAGGCAGCGGGGCAGTCTCGGCCTGCTTGGCAGCTGCCCAGGCCCTTTGCGGGGCACCGGGGAGCGGGAAAGCAAGGCTGCAGGGGCCAGGGGCCTGCTTGGCAGCTCCCCAGACCCCTTGGCAGCACCGGGAAGTGGGAAAGGAAGGCAGCAGGGGACTGGTGAGTGGGAAAGAGTCGGTGGCCTGCTTGGCGGCTCCCCAGGCCCTTTGGGGGCCACTGGGGAGCGGGAAAGCAAGCTCTTGGGGGCTGGGGTCCTGCTTGGCGGCTCCCCAGACCCCTTCCGGGGATCAGGGAGCAGGAAAAGGCTGGCCTGACCACGAGGCGGGGTTTTCCCTGCTTTCTGGTGGCTGGAGGAAGATGAGCAGTAGACAAGCATGGGAGGCAGGCAGTACCCAGCCCTGGCCACAGCTCAAAAAAGAGAACAACATGCAGGGGAGGGCAAGAGTCTGAGAGATCAACATAGAGGGGGTGCCTGCTCCAAGCCTCCACGGTGTGCCTGGGGGCAGGCCCCCAGCAGGTAGACACACACAGAAGGACTGCTCTGAGCCTCTGATGCAGCTGGGGGCAGGTCCCCAGTGGCCACACACACACACACACACACACACACACACAGTAGGCGCCTGGCAGACTGGGGCCATCATAGGATATCCACTGAGGGGTCCCAGACTGTGAGAGGGCACAGGCTGGGCTGAGGGACTCCCTCCACCCCGAGTGCACAAATTTTTGTGCACTGGGCCCCTAGTATATAATAACAAAGCAAAGAACAGTGCCAGAGAGAGTCTTAGCAAGAGTAAATTCATGATCTTTTGTAACCTAGACATAAAGTGACTTTTCATGTCCTATTCTTCAGAAGCAAGTCACTAGGCGTGGCCCACACTTAATAATTATCCAAGGGCATGAATATTAGGAGTGGGGGATCACTGGGAATCATCTCAGAAGCTACCTGCCACTTGAGTGGTAGCTGAAATGATGATGCATCTTATAATGGACAGAGTCTTAGATTCACTGAAATACAGTGGGAGGAACTCAGTAAATATTTCTTGAATTGTTAAAATGAATAAAGAAGATAAAATAACACTGTCCTTTTTCACATAATCAATGATAATTATCCTGCTGTGTTATCAATATTTCCAAGTGTTTCTGACTGTCACTGACTATACCAACTTCCTTCAAACTGATTTTCTAACAACAAAATCACAGAAACAATATAATTGTTTTATATCTGCCGGCAGAATGTACCAGCACCTTTTTTTAGTACAATATTAACATGTGCTAACCCAATAAACAAATCAACATTCCCATCTCAAATAACCCATTCAAGAGGATAAGCAATTCAAGTGACTAGTCATGAGCTAACAATATGCTCCCTCTTCACAAAGACCACTGTGATTTTCAGATTACCACTGAGAAATGGTAAGACTTTTTCCCCCTTTACTTGTTCTACTATTGACATCACTGTTTATACATGCACTGACCTCTGTCTAGCTTTCTGCATCTTTATATAAGGGCTGTAATAAAGAAAAGTTCATGTGAAGGCTATCTAAGCCAGGCCTGTATATACAAGTGACAAGAAGTAGTAGTTAGGTCCTTTTGCATTCTACCAATTAAACTAGAGAAGGAATAAGGGTTCAAAATAAAGAAGGTGAGAGAGCCATTTTATAAGCATTAGGAGACAATAACTCCTTTTCTTTTTCAAACCAAAGCATACTGCAATAACCTTGTCTGAACAACAATAGTTTGACTACAGAAATACCATAGTCCTGGCTCTATTGAAGAAGAGAAGCGAAGTATTTTCATCTTAATTGGTAACATTAAGATATGCTGATCATTCTTATAGAGTTATTTTGTTTGTTTTTCAAGAAAACGTACTGTCTTTGTGAAGAAATGACAAAGTCAGCATATGTGATAGATGGAGACTTTGGACTAGATGTTCTTCCAAGAAAGTCTCCCTCCTTTGTATGCAAGAAAAGGGTCTGCTTTGGAGAAGCACCAGGGAAGTGACAAAAAAAATAATACATGAGGTATAATATTTGGCCACATTGTGCACAGGGCTAGGAGGAAAGATTCAAAAAAGCCAAATGTAGCTGACTTCAAACAGCTTAAGAAGACAGATAAACTGAGTGTGCAGAAAACCTGACAGTAGGTTTACTGAAAAACAGGGATTTTGAAGATGTTTTAAAAGACTGGGTATCTATGGGGGTCTCTTAATCTCATAGGAATTCTGCATGCTGTTTTTCATACTTGTAAGATCCCCAAGGGCAGGAACAGAGCATTATTTCTCTGTGTATTTCCAAATATAGTGTCCTTTACAGGAAGTGCCTAGTAAATTATTTTATTGTAAATTATATTTATTGTCTACTTACTAATATATAAACAGATTCTCTGCTACAAGCTTAGCATAGATTATCCAACTAAATCTCTACATCCCTTTGAATAATTATCATCATAAACCCCACCTTACAAATGAGACAATGAAGGCTTAGAGATCTTGTTCAAATTCATATAACTATAATCTGTAGAGTCAAGATTTAAGTCTAGATAGCTGATTCCAAAGCCTTAGCCACTCTTAACCCTACACCAAATGTCTGCTGACTTCCATTGCTGCTCTTAGTTCCAGAGAGGGATTTCCTGATTCTGTTTTACAGGATTCTATTTTTCACAAGTCATGAACAGAAAATAATAATCTTTTGTCAGAGGTGGGCTCCCTTTCACAAGTGAGGTACTAAGAAGGCCACTTCTTTTTCTCATACCCCAACAACACCACATATATGCTCCTGCCACTCTTGCCAAAGAAAAGGACCAACCACTGAGGGCAAAGGCTCTGACAATCAAGTAGTTGTATTTATCGCTCAGAATATCAAAATACCAAAGACTAGGTGGCTTACACATAGAAACTTGCTTTCTCACAGTTCTGGAGGCTGGAAGTCCAAAATCAGAGTGCCGGGATGGTCAGATTCTTATGAGAACTCTCATCCTGGCTTGCAGATAGCCTCTTTTTCTTTGTGTCCTCACATAGCTTTTACTCAGTATGTGTGCATGGAGAGAGACATTTCTTCTTATCAGGCCACCAATTCTATAGGATTAGGACCCCAGCCTTATGATTTCATTTAACCCTAATTACCTCTTAAAATCCCTATCAAATACAGTTACATTGGAATTTAGAGCTTCAACATATGACTTTGCAGGAACACAGTTCAATCCAAAATAGTAGTGGTAGTAAGCTTTGACAAAGAATAATGACACCTAACCCACCCTTTCTGCCCCCCACCCACTTCTGCCAGATCCCCAAATAAGTACAAGTCACTGGTATAGCTTAAGGTGACCAAACGTCCCGCTTTTGGCAGGACAGTCCTGATTTTTAACAATTTGTCCCACGTCCCGCGGCATTTTAAAAAAGTCCTGATTTTTGAAAAGAAACATATGTACTACTCTTTGTAATAATAATAATAAAAAAGAACCCTCCCCCCCTGCCCCCCCTCCCCCCAGTCAATGGTGTCCCGCTTTACCAATGTTAAAATCTGGTCACCTTAGTATAGCTGCAAAAAGGTGCCAAAGGCTCCTGGTGGAGAAGGGTAATGTTTCTTAAACAGGAGAGCTGGACTTCCTTCTGGTAGTGGGGTTGACCTGGCAGCTCTGAGATGCCCAATAAAAGGTTTCAATTGGAAGATCACAGTGGGAGTTAGAATTCATTTGGTACTCCCTTGAGTCTTTGCACATGACTGGAACCTTGCTGTCTTGGCCTTATCCCACATGGACATGTCTAATCCAATTCTGCTGCTATGACTGTGATCTTTTGGCCTTATCAATGCCTGCTTACCTCTCCATGCTTCTAACACAGCAGGTACCTGGGCAGACTCACATTTCACTGCATCAAACTGTGTTCACACTACCTGGGACTGGCCTCTTCTACCCCAAACCCACGTCTGTGCACTGTGGTATCTTGTATTATCTACCTAGCCCTGCTTGGTGTTGGTGGGCCCACATGCTTAAGAACAAAAGGACACAGCCTCCACACTGAGATAGTGGTAAGGACCATCTCTTTTGGAGCTTGAGGAATTGGGGCAGGTGGGTAAGACAGCTGACCCATACTTATCTGGAGCATAACTAAAGAGTATAATAACAGGCACCAAAGAGGGAGTATAACACGCCATATGATAGAATGACTGGTTAAGAAAACAGGCTTTGGAGTCCTATATACCGGGGTCCTCATCTCAGATCTGTCAATTGGTCACAATGCAACATTAAAAACCTTACTCAATTTCTCTAAGCTTCAGCTTTTTCATCTCTAAACTGGGGATAGAATTCCTAAATTCACATGATTTTGCCAAGATTAAAAAGATAATATAAACAAAGTGCTGAGTATGGTATTAAATCTATACTAAGCATTCAATAAATAGTAGTTATTATTAGTAAGAAAGAACTTAGAGTTGGAGGAAAAGAGCAGTAAGAGTTTACAAAGGGCGATGGGAAGTAAAGTAGGAAGGCTTACAATTTTCATCCCCTTTTTCATTCTATTGATGCCCTAGTGACACCATATGTTACTAAAAATCATCTTGACTAAACACCAGTGAGATACCAAGGTTTCCTAAAAATATGACAATTCAAACAATATTAGGGAGAATACAATGACTTTTAAGCTTTACCATCACCAATCCATTGAAATTGCTTTCTGACATTTCTAAAGGTTCTTTATTTCCTAAGTTTTCACTTTTCTGTAATAAAAAGGGAATCTTCAGATTGATTTTAATATAGATACTTTTCTATAGCTTTTGTAACACTGGTTTAAGAAGTTTATTGATTCATATGAAAGAACATAATAAAAGAAACTGCTTCCTTCATTTTGAAACATAAGATGAGGTGTTGACAGTGCCCACATAAAAGAGACAGGCTCTACTTTTTCTACCCAATTCACCATTTACTGAGTACCCCTAAATGCAAGCTCTGTGTGAATGCTGAGGAATGTTTTGAGGGAAAGCTGTGCTCTCCAGCTCTGTACTTGGAGTAATATCTTCTTACATTCTCCCTACATTTCCTTCTACTCTCATAATCCTACTTGCCACCCCTTTCTCTGCAACAAAGCCATGAAACCCCTTTATCTTTCAAAATCTATCTTCACTCTAATGGGTACAGAGATCTCATTTTCACCTCTGTGAGCACAGGGCATCATATGTTATCACCTCTTCTCAGAGATGCCCTATATATACTAATACCATTTCATCCTGGGTATTCATTTTTCTCCCTTAAAACATTAGAAATATTTCAAAGTTAACAAGTGTCCCTTGGTTTCCAACTACTTGCAAAGTATTTCATACCACCAGTGGTTGGTTTTTACTCACTTTTAGGGAGATTTAATGTGGTTTTTTTATGCATGAAGTCAAAAGAGACAGCAAGCTGAATGCCAGTCAGCAACATGTAGCTGCTGGGAACCTGGGAGCATAATCCTACAAAGTACCAACCTTGTTCCATAAATGAAATAAAAAAAACCTTTTGTTCTATTTGAAGCAAGAGTTATGAGGTGAGTACAACATAAACCTAGTATTTTCCACCTCCTTTAGAATGACACTATAATTTACATTATAGGGAAGCTAATAATAACTCAAATTTGATCTTTTTAAGTACCTACAGATGACAATAGATGCCCCCTTCCCAAAACATAATTAGAAATGAAGGTTAAATTAACTATTAAATACTCAATGGATCAAAGCTAGAAAGACCTATTTAAACACATTATTATATCTAAAGAAGGAAGGTGTGGTTCACAAGAAGACTGGTCACCCACAGAAACAGAATTACAGAGAAAAATGCTGATATGAGTAGGAGAAATTTTAGCCTACAGATTTCATTAATGTTTATTGAGTACCTACATTGTTTTAGCTCTGAGGACACCACACTGAACAAAGAAGATAAAGTCCCTCTTCTACCAATGTTACATTCAAATGGGAGAGACAAACAATAGAAAAAGAAAGAAATGAGAATTTCTAATTGCTAAAAGTGCTATGAAGACAAACCAGAGAATAATGGTATCATAAAATACAGTATATGCAGGCAAGAGAAGTATATTTTAAATTAATCTGGCATAGGTTTGGCTGAATATACAAAAAAATAAAAAAGAAAAGAACAGTGGCTTAAATAAAATAAAGTTTATTTCTCTCTCATTTAAAAGAAGCCAGGAAGTAGACAATCCAGGACTGCTTTAGAGAGTCACAAATTCATCAGGGACTTAGGCTTTCCAGATCTCTGCTCCATCATACCTAGTGCATGCCCCTTTCCCATTATTCATGTTAGCTGCTAGGACACGGTAACCACTTGGTATTCCAGGGAACAGGGCAGAACAGGGGAGAGAAAAAGAACCATTTCCTTCCTCTTAGGAATTGTCTCAAAGCACCACATTACTTTTCGGTTTACATTTCATTGGCCAGAACTTAGTTACAGGACAACATGCATCTGCAAGACAGCTTGGGTAATATAGTTGCTTGGCTATGTGCCAATGTGCCTAACAAGGAATAAAAGGGTGAAGGGATATTGGGAAACAAACAACATTTTTCGCCAAAGGTGGTCAGGGAGCCCTCTCTGGGTAGCTAACCTTTGGCCTGAAGTCTCAATGAGGAGAAGGCAACCATGAAAAGATTTATAGTAGAACATTTTAATTAGAGGAAAGGACAAATGCAAATTCACTAAAATGGTAATGAACTCTGTGTCTTTGGAATAAAAAGAATGCTAGGGCACTGGCAAAAAGTGAATGAGAAAAAGTGTAACAGCATGAAGTTGGATTAGCATGTTAGACCTTGTAACTGGCCACAGTAGTAAGTTCAGACTGGAGCATTTTCAGCCCTCTTAAAAGAAACATCCTCATTGTGATAATGAAGAACACGTCAACCTTTCCTGAGACCATCAAACATTTGATTTATCAACGTTCTCTTGTCATGAATGTGGTTTTCTAATTCTACATGCTCCATCAATAATATGACTTCTGATTCTTGCATTTCACTCCTCTTCCCCACACTTTCTTAGCAGCTTGTCACAATTGTTGCATTGGAGTGCTTGAGCTTTAAGAAGATCATGTAGACATGTCATGAACAGATATATTTCAAGATAGTTAAATCTTAAATTGCCTCAAAATAAACATATTGGTCAAGTAATATAAAATTTGATTCTTGGCTTCTAAGAAAAATATTCAGAAAAGACTCTCTTAACCTTTGTTTGCAATAAAATAAACAGCTCAACAGTTTCCCTTCTGCTTCTCCAAATTTTCTTAAAGAGGTTTGTGGGAAGTGTTCACATCTGCAGAGAGAAGAAAGGGAGCAGCTGGAAGGGCTGCCTCTTCTTCCAGCATGTGCTCTTGGTAAGCTTTGACAATCTGAGCCACAGATCTTCCAGAAAGTTTAGCTGTTTAAAGGCTGATCTGGCTTCCTAAGAGGAGATCAGTAAGGTTGCTAACAAAACATTGCCCTATAAGGCTAGTGTCTCAGAGGTCTTTCATTGTCTCTATATATGTCACCCACTCATATACTCAACACACATGTATTCATATATACTTAGATACATATACAATAGCTAAACCAGACCAAGAAATTTGCATATGACATATTTTTAACACATTTGTAGAACCTGGCTGGGCATTATACAGAACAGTTAAAGTCAAGGATTAGTCAAATAGATAATGGAGTTGTAAAAAATATGCAAGGAAGAAGAGGTCACACAGAGAACTATGAAACTAAAGAGGAGCTAATGCAATAAGAAAAGTCAAACTTCTATTTTAAAAAAACAAATAATGTTAATGTTTATTAATCATGCTATCGGTTATTGAATATTTATTACATGCTAGGAAATGTGCAAATTACCTTATATCATTTAATAATAAAAACCTCAAGAAACAGGCACTATTATTATGCCTGATTTATAGTTAAAGAAACTGAGTACTAGAGAGATTAAATCTCTTGCCAAATTTGAGAATTAGTAAGTGATGGAGCTGGACTCAAACCAGATCTGTCTCACTCTAAACCCTGTGCTCTAACAGCTTCTTAAGCTTACATGGTGCTCATATGCCACAGGGGTTAAGAAGGAGGAGAGAAGAAAATGCAAACTTAAACTTCATTAATATTAAAAGTTTGTAGTATTTCTACTAGATTATATTCCTATCATACCTCACCTGGAGTATCATGTCAAATTTAGAATCTAATTTAAAGATACAGATTTGCAAAGTTAGGAGATACCAGTTCCTACCACTTCCAGCTATATGACCTTGATTAGTTCCCTAAGAACCTCAATTTATCTACCTGAAAGTGGGAAAAATATCTACTTTACAAAGTTGATGTGAAGATTAGGGATAATGTATGTGAAGTGAAAAAAGAATGTCTGAAATATAGCAAGCAGAGAAGGCACTAGAAACAAGGCATCCAATATATTAATTTTTCTAAGAGGAAGGTGACTACAATATTGATCATGTTATTATGAACATTAGCATGAGATGTGAGTTCATACTTTCTAAGG
This sequence comes from Murina feae, assembly GCA_004026665.1. Taxonomy (NCBI): domain Eukaryota; kingdom Metazoa; phylum Chordata; class Mammalia; order Chiroptera; family Vespertilionidae; genus Murina; species Murina feae. The sequence continues at coordinate 46,436 of PVJC01006431.1, read as the reverse complement.
GAGTGGTTTCATATTACTTTGCATTCTGTAACAAATAATAATTTTTAGCAAGGTTAAAGTTGGGCTCTTCTGAGGCAAATTAGATACTGTAAATCTTGTATTTTCACATTCCCCAGAGAACTGAGAGGGATTCTTTTCAGTGTCTTCTCAAAATCATCTTAGAAAAAAAAAAAGGTCAGTGGGAAAGAAGTCGCAGTGGCTGCTGATGTGCTGCCAAGTCCAACACCCCTATCTCTTCAAAGGTCTAGCCCATAAAGAACTAATCACTTTCTGTCTTGACTGACAGCATTTATCTTGGATTTCAAAGCATCAAAGAACTGTTGGAGCCCAAGATGTTTTGTGAAATGATACTAATGTGTTCAATTATCTATATTTGAGAGATTATATTTCTAAAGCTGATAAACTCCAGCAAACTCACTAGCAAAGTCCATTTTCAGTATATAAACATCATCTGCATTCAAAAAAGCACTCATTATTCTCATCTGCAGAGGCATTTATAGTCTAAAGCAGACTCACAGCTGATTGGGGTGGAGGCCTTCATCTAGGATAAAGACAACTATAAAGAAGGCATTAAATATACAAGAAACCTAGTATTGCACTCATCCTTATGTCTAAACCCAAAATGAGTTCTGGGGGCAGAAAAATATGCCTGCAAAATAGGAGTAAGTCTTCTTCCTCCTCTTCTTTCTACCAAAGAAATCAGTATGCTTCTATAAACAGCTTTTCCATGGGAATATCCTTGCTTCAGATTCTGCCAAGTAAAAGCCTCAGACACCACTTCTTCCATGAAATCCACCTCTTTTCTGCTGAGGTCATGTCCATCAAACCTAAAATCTGTACTACTGATTCTCCAAAGTACTTCCTAAGAAGTGAGACTGGTATCACAAGTGGTAACAGAAGTTATCATATAGCACTGAATCACATATGAGAAAGTCATTCCATTTTCAATTCTGTTTCTGAATTTCTGATTTGTTAAAAAGTAAGTCTCAGTGTCATGCTAATATGTCATTAGCATCTCTCCAACACTTGCTTTCTTTTTACAAGGATTCAGTCTCAGAGCCAAGGAACAGGCAACACTACCTACATAGAATTTAATAACACTATTTTGTTTATACCATCTTTATTTTTAGTTACTGTCTTTTTATGGTTAGTGAACTGGTTTTCCATTTATAGTACTAAGACAAAGTTTACTTTCTTAATTCATTTATTTGAACTATTAAAGTTAAAAAGATGGATCAACTGTAAAATGGTATACTGATAAGGGGGAAATTATGAAGGTGCTCTGAAAGTGAGTAAATTTAGAAGATTCTAGTTATTCTACAATCTGAAAAGAGAGTATTTAAAATGTGCCCCTCTACCATCCAAAGGAAGAGCTACTCTCTCCCTCATTTGTAGTCCCACAGCTCTGTTGTATCTCTAATATAGAGGAATTCATCCTCTAAATTACATTTAGCTATGTGCATTTCTTATTTTCCTAAATGGAGTGTTAGCTCCTGAAAGTCTTGCTCATTTTTGTAGATTCCTTTTTGTTATACAAAGTAAATTCTCTGTGAATGTTGAACTGGGAAACTGATTCACCTCCATCACACCTGTAGAAGAATACTGGTAGTCACTTTAAGAATTCTCAAGACCCACACAACATAATTTCTCTATAGCACACAATTTTAGTGAAAGTATAATTATATTGAGCTATTTGGGATTCCTTTCATTTTGTCCCTTTTTCTAGCTAACAACTTGATTATCTATACTAAAAAAAGGGTAATATGCTGATTAGACCAGACATCTTCTGGATGTCCTTCCGGACAAAACCACAATGGTGGGGGCCAAGGCAGAGGTGATTAGGGGCGATCAGGCCAACAGGGAGGGAAGTTAGGGGGCAATCAGGCTGGCAGGGGAGCAGTTAGGGGCATCAGGCTGGCAGGCAGAGGTGGTTAGGGGCGATCATGCAGGCAGGCAAACAGTTAGGAGCCAGCCATCCCAGATTGTGAGAAAGATGTCCCGGACAGGAGAGGGTGCATGCCAGGCTGAAAGGACTCCCTCCCCTGTACACAAATTTCATGCACCAGGCCTCTAGTATGTTTTAATAATAACTTAGAAATCATATCATCTGCAAGTTGTTAACGTGTTAAAAAAAAGAAAAGAAAGAAAACATTCAAACCTGTAAAGACTTTTTGTGATCTTATTTAAGCCAAACTGTCGACAATTGCCAGGAAGCAGAATCTCAACATACTGGGATAATGCTCCAGAGAATGGCAGTTTTTACCTTGTTTTATACATTACAATCGAAAGAGGAGATGTAAGTGGGCTACATAAACTCCATGGTGATAGATTAGAGAGGCAGGAGAAGGCAAAGCTGGGAAACCTCTGGGGTTGAATAAAAAGTAAAATGATAGACACATACTTCTTTTACTGAGGTGGGTGCAGGATAGTTAACAGTCAACAATTAACTCAATAACAATGAGGGGATTTGTGGTCTCAGCGGAGTGGTGCCTGTTCTTTGAGGGGTCTGGAAAAAGGAAAATTATTTTGACATTCCAATGATATTGTAGATACAAAAGACAATAGGCTCAGTAAAGATTGATCTTTGTCAGGGAAGATACTGGCCAAGGACTTGATGACCCACCATAACTGCTTTTAGTTAAAGTTTTAATTTCAGATCATCTTTTGTGGTTACTTTAGGTCTTTGAGCTTGCAAAAACGCCATGCAGGCCTTCCCTGAGCTTGTCAGGTTAGCATATAGACCCTTTTTCATCCACAAAGTATCAAACATCTGAAACTGTCACAATGTTAATTACACTTAATTTCTTAAAGTACCTTCCTTCCTTTCCACAGTATTCCTCTAGTCCAGCGGTTATCAACCTGTGGGTCGCAATCCCTTTAGGGGTTGAATGACCCTTTCACAGGGGTCACTTAAATACATCCTGCATATCAGATATTTACATTATGATTCATAACAGTAGCAAAATTACACTTATGAAGTAGCAACGAAAATAATTTTATGGTTGGAGGTCATCACAACATGAGGAACTGTATTAAAGAGTCACAGCATTAGGAAGGTTGAGAACCACTTCTCTAATCAGTTTCTCCTACCCTCTAACATACTAGCTGTACTGTGTTTTCCTTTCACTCTTAAGGGAGATAAACCATTCTTCTGGATGACTCAACACCTTGAAATCACCCTTGGCTTATCTTTCCTCACCAAGTACTATTGATTCTTCCTTGATCCTCTTCCTAATACTCATAACTTGCTTCCTATGTTTCTAATTTCCAGATAGGACCACTTGTTATCTCATATCTAGACTACCACAATACTTTCCTTACTAGTCTCTCTGCCAGCAGACTCTTCCACTTCTCACCTATTCTGTACATGCATACCAGAATCATCTTCCTAAAATATTACTTTTTTTTTGTCACGTAATTCCCTTGATCAAAAATATCTTTAATAAGTACTGTTTCCTAAAAACTAAAGTTCAAATTTTTTAGATTTCTCTACAATCTGTTTCAAACCCAAGATTCTTATTTTGGGACTATGTGTAAGAAGGAGCATGGAAAAGTAAAAAGAGTACTATATTCCAACTAAGAGAACTGCAACACAGAAACACCAGTTTCTGCTACCGGCTAACTGTGTAATCATGGGCAAGTTACTTAACCTCTTTGAATCTGTTTCCTTACCTAGAATACAAAGATAAGTAATAATGTTTTCATGTAGTGTAGTAAATATATATTAATTTTTAAAATACTGACATACTTGACACGTGATAAGCATTCAATTGAAGTCATTTGAATCTGAATATAAGGTCTCTTCCACCTCTAAATTTCAATGATTCTCTTTTTTAACCAGTCTATCGACTCCAATTCCCCATATTCATTTCTTCCAAACAAAAATATTCTTTCATTTTCTTGTGCTTTCCTTTACATCTACACAAATATTATCATCCTCCAAGTTCTCTTCAAAACCTACTCTATTCTGTGAAGTTTACAAGAGAAATCTCAGGTAAAAATAATTGCTGCCTCTTCTAAGCACTCAAGTCTCTTAATTGTCTTCTATTACGAAATTTTCATGTATTTGGAATGCATCATTCCAGCAGTATTACATGATCCTTCAGGGCAACTACTCTGCGTTTGTTCCTCTTTGTATCCCTCCTTCATTCAGTGATGCATGGGGCGTTCTCTTTGATGGGGACTGAATTACACAGAGTTCTAAAGGATTAACAGAAGTTGGCTGGGCAAAAGGAGGGAGGAAGCACTTCCTGGCAGAAGGAACAGCTTGTGTAAAGGTTCTGAAACCAGAAATAGCTTGGCAAATTAAAGTAACTGAAAAAGGAGATGAGGTTGAGAAAACAGAAATGCATCAGGCTGAAGCATAGCAAAGTGGAAGAGAAAGGAGACTAGTTCCCTCCCCTGAGTATATTCTATCAACGCACTACATTTTGAATAGATACCAGTAATATATTGAATTACAGTTGTTAATGCTATAATGAAAAACTTCAGAAGTAGCAGTAACAAAGTTGCAGGGTAATAAAAAGAGAAGATAGATAAAAAGTGATGAGTTTCTTTTAAGTGTTAGTTTTTCTATCAGCCTCTCTTGGTCCACTCCCTCTTTGGCCATCCCTCTTCAACTCCTCAGATACTTACATCCTTCTAGGCTGAGGTTCAGATCATGCAGGGCTCTTCCAGGCCATGGAGGGAAAAGTCAAGGTTTAGGCAAGGGAGTGTATGATCTGGTTTGCATTCTAACAAGATCATCCTCTGCTTTGTAAACCATGCTTTAAAGGTGAGAGCAATTAGGAGAAGGTGGTATACTCCAAAATGTTTTCTTCTGAGCTTTTAGCTAGCAGTTTCCATGGAGGCTTAAGGTCAAAAAGATGATGTAGATACTGAAGCTGGTCTAAACTCAGAAGCAATAGTATACCTCAGAAATACTACTATATCAGCCCCATCCCAGCAATGTCCCAAATGTGGTTCTGTATTAGAGTTTATGAAATATAGAGTGCTGTAACACAGACATTAAGAAGCCATATTTTATTCTCTCCACTTAAACCAGTGGAAGTCTTCCTTCCCCTTACCTAACTTTTCAACTATTGCAATATGAACTGTTTCCAAACCATCTGAGGTTGCAACTTCCCTGTGCTTTGTCTCAACACAAATACAGACTCTTTCTGGGAAAGTCTGAGGAAAGCTCATGAAATATTGTATGTTTTATTTAGTTTTTCAAGTGGAAAAAAACAATAGACATTTCCCTGTTCAAAAAGAAAAAACAAATCTGTTGACTCTAAATTACAAATAACTCAAACCAGCTGACCTTTAAAATGTCAAACTTCACATGTGGTCAAGCCTCAGACAGACTCTAAGCTAAGTTTGGGAAAAAAACAATTTACATAATGAACTGGTAAAGCAACTAAAGTAAAAGATTTGGATGATGATTCAGTTGAGTAACCACTAGTGACCCCAAACTGCCACTTGTTTCAGATAGATTCCACGTAAGATTTTAACTTGGGAGAGTCCAGAAACAACCAATTATGCTGGTGTCTTTCCAAATTGACCAGGGGCTAGAAGCAATAGGAGAGGGAGTGTCTGATACATTCAAGATTGAAATTCTGAGACTTTAGAAAATATTGGGAACAAGTCTATCACACACATGACTCACTTGTGGCTTAAATAATGATTTTTTTTTTCAGATTAAAGATTAAGACCTTTATAGGACTGAAAAATTAGGGACTTCTCCTTCCCTACACATCTCCCATTATATAACTCAAAATAAAATAATATTTAAAAAAAGTATAAGAAAGCCCAATAAATTTGATTTTCTCCACGGTGGCCACTTTTATGCCTTTTTTAAAAAAGTTGCAATTCATTTAGAAAAATCTAGTGCATCTTATTTTGCTAGCACTCTAAGCATATGTTTGGTTTGCCTGTATGGATCCCCATTCATATTTGGGTTTATTATAATTAACACTAGAGGCCCAGTGCAGGAATTCGTGCATGGGTGATGTCTAGCTGGCCCAGCCCCAATTGGGGAGGATCAGGGCTGGGCCTGTCAGGAGGAAGAGATGGCTGGAGGTTGGCCGGCCAGCCCACCCCAGTTGGGGCCCAATCAGGGCTGGGCCAGCAGGGGGAAGGGGCCGAGGGTGATTTGCCAGTGGGCCCTGCCACCTGATTGGGGTGGGGGAACTGATTGGGGGTAGGACCTGCCATGGGAGGGGATGTGGGCAGTGGGTAAGCCAGCCCCGCCCTTGATCAGGGTGGTGGGGCTGATAAGGGGTGGGGCTGGGTGGGGAGAGGAACTACAGGAGGTTGGCTGGCCAGCTCTGCCCCCAGTTGGGGTAGGGGGGAAATCAGGGGTGGGACCAGCCAGGGAAAGGGGCTGCATGAGGTTGGCCAGCTGGCCCCACCCTCCGATCCAACCAGTTCACTGGCCACACTGGGTGTGATAGCAACCAGTCATTCTGGTCATTATAGCATTCCGGTTACTGGCTTTTCATATACATAGATTTCCTGACTTCTATAAAGTTACTATTATGGGAAGTCTTATCTAAGTAATTTTCTTTTTTTTAACCTAAATCAAAGTCCCTTCACATTACTAGATAATTAAATTACTTTCTGTAATAAATGAACAAGGAAGATATAATATGATTACACAATGAGACTCAGATAACACACCAATCAAGGCTGAACATAAATTCTTATGCACCATGAACAATGTATCTTGGCTTGTGGAAAACTGTGTAAAGTTTATGTATGTAAGTCAAGTGTTAACAACCCAAGTTTACTATACAAATCCTTCCTTTTTCCACTGCTCTTCAGTATCAGAAAGGAAATGTTCAGTGTTGATTTTTAGTTCAGGTAGTTAATACTTGCATTGGTCTGAAGCCCAATACCAATGATTTTTGCTCAGACTTCCCCTATCCTATAGGAAAAAGAAAATCCCACAAGCCTGAAAGGTGGAAATGGACAAGTCTGTACTTTAACCTTCTCTTCCTTATATTTCTGATTTTATTTTTCATCTTGGGTCCTTATTTGAGGTAAACTAAGATGCAACATGAGATGGTGTTCTAAAAAGTACCCTCAACTGAATACAAAGTGTGTCGTGGTTTTAAGACAGTAATTTCTCCCTACTACCTTCAGTTCCTAACCACTAACCTGAGTGTTTGCACTAGAGTAATGTTAAAGGTTCCTTGCAACCCTGACATTTTATAATTACAGAACTTTTGCTGCTTCAGTGAAGGCAAAGATAGGGTTGAATCAGTGGAAAATTAATGATTTAGCAATGCTGCTCAGAGTTAGTTAATACTGAAAAGCATATTAACCTAAGAAATGTACTCTTTTCCCTTATCATTGCAGCCCTGGTTCCAGGTAAATGTTTCACATAAATAACCAGCCTAAAACAGATTTTTTGATTGTCCCAACTATATGAAACCACCTTGTAAATTTCTGGGTAAAAATGACTTATTCTAGGATCAGAATGCATACAGGCAAATAATCATAAAACAACATGTCACACTTGTGATATGACAGAAGTTCCTTATATCACAGAGTTCAGGGTGCTTAAAGAAAGAATAGAATCAGAGGCATAGAAAGGGAGTGGACTGACAATTTTTGCGGGTCAAGGGTGTTGGGGGTGCGTGAAGAGAATGGACAATAATTGTACACCTATGGATGAGGACAGTGGGGGGGCAAGGACAGAAGTTGGGGTAGGAAATAGGAGGAGGGGAGCTATGGGGGAAAAAAGAGGAACAACTGTAATAATCTGAACAATAAAGATAAATTAAAAAAAAGAAATAAGCAAAAAGGTATAGTCAGAAGCCAAGTTATGTGCCTGTTAAGTTTTTGAAGTAATTTTACCCAAAAAAGTTTAAGGGAGCCAATAAAGCATTTGACCATGGAAGTCATCAAATTTGTATTTCATAAAGATGCCTCTGATTTAATTAAAGTAGTTTGTAATATGGTGCACAGAGCCACCAACATGATGAGGCTATATTTACTTCCCTGATTCAGAGCTGTTTATAACTTGGAGATAACAACAGTAAGGAAACAGGATGACTAAAAAATAATTAGTTGTATTCATTCATTCATTCCTTTTACTCATTTACTTAACAAAAATTTGCTTAACACTGACTACAAAGACTAACAACAACAATGTTAATTCTTTCAAACAATATAGAATATGTAGAGGAATGTAGACATAAACAATATATTCTCTCCTTCTGTTATCTGTCTTTAATTTTTGACCCTAAAGGCTTCATTGTACAAAAATCCTTAATTTTAATTAATCAGTATTTGCCTTTGGTTGTGCTTTAAAATTTTGTTGAGAAGTCATATTGAGCCCTTATAGTCCACACACATATTCACTTACATTTTCTTCTATTAATTTTATGGACTTATAATTCACTTACAGATCTGTTGATTTGTGATATCAAATTATGATATGTAAGTAACACACATACCTGGATATTTCTTTGGAACCTCTGTTCTCCATGGAGTTGTTTACCTTACATTATTATTCATTATTTATGCAATAAATAAAACAACTTTGCTTCTGTCTTTCTTTCTTTCTCCCTTCTGTTATCTAGCTTAAACCATTCCATCAAAGCCCAACCCCAAAAGCTGAAGATTCAACAGAAGACAACCATCCTAGTCCAATTTTCTTTACATAGAGTCCTACCCCAGATCAGCAATGCATAAAACATTTTAGTTTTCACAAATATAGTCTCATTTGGTACAGTTATCTCTCAATGTATTTATAAGATATGTATTTTGGGAGACAATTCCATGTGGGCATGTTCCTTGTTTAGAGATCAAAACAATTTTGATACAGGTGATCTTTTTTAAAAGATGATAAATTGTATATATTGAATCCCTTTATGTGTCATGTAATAGTAACACCATTATGTTGAACTATGTATATTATTCTAGATTTCGCTATACAATCAAAAAAATAATCTGTGAGAGAAACCAAGATGGCGGCATAGGTAAACACCAGGGATTGCTGCCTTGCTCAACCATTTCAAAAACAACAACAAAAAAAGAAGAAGAAAAAAACAGACACCACCCAGACCCACCGGAAGGCTGGCTGAGTGGAAATTCTACAACTAGAAAGAGACTGAGACTCAGAGGAGGTGTGAAAATAAAGTCCAGAGGTATGGAGGCGAGTGCACGACTATCAGCTGATTTCTCAACAGAAACCATGCAGGCCAGAAGGGAGTGGCAAGAAATATTCAAAGTGATGAGTAGCAAGAACCTACAACCAAGATTACTTTACCTAGCAAAGTTATTATTCAGAATTGAAGGTCAGACAAAGAGCTTCACAGACAAGAAAAAGCTAAAAGAGTTCATCACCAACCAGTATTATATGAAATGCTGAAAGGTATCCTTTGAAAAGAGGAAGAAGAAGAAAAAGTAAAGATAAAAATTATGAATAATAAATACATATCTATCAACAAGTGAACCTAAAAATCAAGTGAATAAAAAAAATCTGATGAACAGAATAAACTGGTGAATAGAGTAGAATCAGGGTAATAGAAAGGGAGTGGACTGACAAGTCTCAGGGGAGAAGGGGTGTTGGGGGTGTGGGAAGAGTCTGGACAAAAATTGTACATCTATGGAGGAGGGCAGTGGGGGGGTAAGGGTAGAAGGTGGGGTGGGAACTGGGAGGAGGGGAGCTATGGGGGGAAAAAAGAGGAACAACTGTAATATGAACAATAAAGGAAAAAAGATTTTAAAAATCTGTGTTTTTTTTCTTATAAGGACTATAGTGGCTTCTACTGTACAATATAACTTTGCAATGATTTGTATAAAACAAGTGGGAATGATAATAAACTACACTAATAAACTATAACATTAAGGCTTAAGTACCTTCTTCCATCAATCAGAGGCTATAGTAATCCTCGCCAAGAAAATCCTCAGCAAAGTAGTAACACAAAATTGACAGTGTTTTCAAGTTTCTGTTTGAATTATATAGCCATGATTACAAGTATGTCAAAATTACCTGAATAAATAAGCAATCTTCTGTCTAAAAGTCACAACTTTGACACAAAGAAAGAAACGGTTCAGAAAAGATCTGTTACCTAAGTAAAATCAGCAAGCTGACTCATTCATTTCAGAATACATATCTACATTGTATCACAACCTGAGAACGTTCAGAGAATTTCCTAACCACAAACACTCGCGTTTCTGAATGTAAATTCTCATGTAAGTATTAGAAACCTGGAGCAAGAATTAATGCACAGGTCGGGTCTGGCCAGCCAGCCTTGATTAGGTCGATTATGGTGGGCTGGCTGGGAGGAGGGGCCATGGGTGGTTGACTAGCCAGCCCCACCCCCAATCGGGGTGGTGGGGCTGATCGGGGGTGGGGCTAGCCAGGGGGAGGAGCCGAGGGTAGTTGGCTGGCCAGCCCCACCCCCTGGTCGAACTCCTGGTCGAGGGGACAATTTGCATATTAGCCTTTTATTAAGGTGACCAGACGTCCCGCTTTTGGCAGGACAGTCCCAATTTTTAACAATTTGTCCCACACCCTGTGGCGTTTTAAAAAAGTCCCGATTTTTGGAAAGAATGCACGACAAGCTAGGGAACGGCAGGAGAACAGGAAGGGAATATACAGTTTTTGGCGGCCAAGTGGTCAATGCTGTCCTGCTTTACCAATGTTAAAATCTGGTCACCTTACTTTTATTATATAGGATACGAAAATGCTATCTGCAAAATAAAACACACAGACCTACAAGACTTAAAACAGCATCTGCTATGTAAACAGCAATTCTGAACTAGATGGCCTTGTTGATCACATCTTAGTTATAACAAAAGGTAAATTTCAAATCTGTTTTACCAAATGTGAACAACTTCTAACAAGAAAACAGCTTTCTTTTTCACTTGGTAAAAACATGCTCATGGCACTGATCTGTTTTGCTCAGTGGATAGAGCATCAGACTGCGGACTCAAGAGTCCCAGGTTCAATTCCGATCAAGGGCATGTACCTTGATTGCAGGCATATCCCCCGTAGGAGGTGTGCGGAAGGCAGCTGATAGATATTTCTCTCTTATCAATGTTTCTAACCCTCTATCCCTCTCCCTTCCTCTCTGTAAAAAATCAATAAAATATATTTAAAAAAAAACAAACATGCTCATGTTTTTCATTTGAATTTTCAAAAAGTATTTTATGTAATGTTTTTAAACTTCCTTTTTACTTGTCTATATTGTGCAAATTTTCTATGATGAGAAAAACAGGCAAAAATGAACTAATTTCTCTTTTTAAAAACTATAATAATCCTCATCATACCCCATATCCCTACTACTACCAACACTACACACATACACAGTGACAAAGAGAGGTTTGAGGTTCAAAATAGAGGGGAGTTTGAGTGAGCAAAACAAATGATTTGTAATGCCAAATAAAATATATTTAATGTGGGGTTTTAAATGACTGTAGCAATTTTATTGAGGTGATAATTACCTGCTGATCACAGAACAAGATTGTGAAAAGTTGAGTTATATGTTAGGCATGGTAATTCAACTTTAGGCACTAATATATTCAATATAAAGTATCTACAAAGCTTATTGCCTGTTACCTTTTACTGTTAATAAATATCGTTCCAGCTCTAACCACTAACTGAAGATTGACTACAGATGTACTATTTTTAGAAGCAGAAAACTGATACTTAATAAAGATAACATCAAACCTTTACTAGTATGAAAACTTAATGCTATTAGTTTTCTTATTCTGGTATTCAGTGTAGTAGTGTTGTTATTCTGGTGTTCAATATAGCAGATAAAATGTTAGATTTTTAAAAAATTATTTCATAGAGGAAGGGGAAGAGAGAGAAAGAAAGAGGGGGGGAGGGAGGGAGAGAGGGAGAGAGGGAGAGAAGAGAGAGAAAAGAAGGAGGGAGAGAGAGAGAAACATTAACAATGAGAGAGAAAATCTTGAGAAAATCTCCTGCATGCTACCCACTGGGGATTCAGCCCATAACTTGGGCATGTGCCCTGACCGGAATTGAACCATGACCTCCTGGTTTATAGGTCAATGCTCAACCACAGAACCATTCTGGCTGGGCAGATTTACCTTCTTTAATAACAACTATATGAAGGCTGAACTATAAAACTAAAGTAAGAATATTCTTCTAATTTGACTTTAATTTTATCCTCTTCAACTTAATCTCCTAAGTGAATTCATTTTTCACTTTTGATTGGTGACTGCTTTTCATGAAACTTTATTAGGTTTAACAGAGAAACTTAACAGTTGTTGAAATTATAATGTTAATATATCTGGCAGAATCAGTGTATACTCTGCTGCATACTTACAAAGAACTACTGTGAGATCACACTAACTATTCAAAGACAAGAAACAACAGCCACCTCTTTCAAGACTTTAGCTCTTCTTTCTTTTCAACTATTTCTCTGCATTTCCATCAGAGGAATGCAGTGAAAAAATAATAAAATAGTTAAAGAAAACCATAAGTATACATAATTTATTCATGAACTCCTCTCTCATATAGAGATATCTAAGACCCAGTTCATGTGTTTCAAGAACTCTAAGAGTTCTTATAGTTCATAATTCAACAGAGAATAATTAAGACAACAGTAGAGGTTGGAATGAGGTTAGTTAGGCTTCTGGCATTCAGTTATCCTGAACAAATTGTTGGACCTAGGGGATTCCTTCAAAAAAAATCAGAAGAGTTAATATTAATAAAACTTGAGCTCTTAAAGTAATCTTATTAATTCATCTTAGAGAAAAAGTCTAACTATTGCTGGTTTTAGAAATTGAATGAAAATAAGAAAAAGAGTTTCCATCCCATAACAAGGTAGACTAAAGTTGCCAAATATTGGTCCACTTTTCTTTAAAACTCTCCACTTACCCGACCTTTCTACTCTGTTCTACAGCTCCACTCCAGGCTCCCTTATCTCATATGAGATTTGCCATAATAATCTCTTAGACAGACTTCTTGACTTTGATTTCTCAATCAGAATTCAGCTATGTTAGGCCTGTATTTGCCACAAGATTTTTCCTCAATACAATTTTTGTATTTCCCTGAAGGAAAGGAAACATGTACTTTATTTCTGTGTCCTCAACAAAGGCACATACAATAGCTAACAATAATTCATATGCACTAACTAATTAAATGTTTGCCATGTGCCAGGCACTGTTCTAAATGTTTAACATATACTAACTCATTTAATTCTTACAACAACCTAATGAGATAAGTACTATTATAATTTCCACTTTGCAGGCAAGACTTACAAAGACCAATGAGGGTATGATGAGGGATTTATAGCCCAGCAATCTGGTTCCAGAGCCTGTATTACACTATCTTCTCAGGGAAAAGGGGACTTCATATTAAATTTCTCAGTAAGAACTTAGCATGAGTGGCTGGGAAGATATTCAGACTTAATACACTTTAAAAAAAGAAATCGTTAAGCATGGATGAGCTGTTTTATACATACTGCCATCTCACTGTTTATAGTTGTCAATATAATCATTTCTCACACCTGAAGTAAGAAACTGTTTGTACCCTCATAAAAACAGTCTTGACAGTGGCTGCTATATGTGGTAGAGGTTGGAACTAGGCCACTCAAAATACGCATGTCAAAACTCCAAAGCCTGCACCTGGCCAGGTGACTGACTTGGTTGGAGGTATGACCTAGGTTGTGGATTTGATGCCCTGCTGGGGTGGGAGGCAACCAATTCTGAGATTGAGGTTGCTCTATTACACATTGCCATGTTTTTCTCCCCCAGACCTCTCTTTTTCTCCCTTCCTCTTTTCCTTCTTTTCTCTCTAAAAATCAATTTAAAAAACACATGTCCTGGGGTAGGATTAAAAATAAAACTGGAGCCTGTGAAAAAAGTGTCTTTGCAGATATAATTAAGTTAAGGATTTGAAATAGGGTCATCTTGAAGTATCTGGGTAGGCCCTAAATCCAATGACAAGTGTCCTCAGAAAAGATACACAAGGAACGGAAGAGAAAAAGGCACTGTGGCCACAGAGGCAGAGACTGGAGTAATGTAGTCTGCAAGCCAAGAAATGCCTGGAGCCACCAGAAACTGAAAGTTGCAAGGAACAGACCTCTTCTGAGAGCTTTCAAATGAAGCCCACCCTGCAACCTAGATTTTGGACTTCTGGCTCCTAGAACTGTGCGGGAATAAATTTCTATTGTTTTATGACACCTTGTTTGTGGAAGTTTGTTACTAGAGCCACAAGGAACTGCTACACTATCATCTGCTATCTGTAATAGATTGTACACTCCTTGAACAGGAACTATCTTTGTAGTGTTCCCTCTTTCTGTCTAGTGTAATACCTAAGAAGCATGGGTATAATGGCAATAATATTGAGAAATAAGAGTGAAAATGGAAAACAAGAGGGTAGATTTACTATACAAAACTTATGACCTTGGCATTTAATGTACTCATTCAGTAAGCATACACTGAGGACCTATTATGTGCCAGTCAATGAGCTGGGCAACCAGGAAGTGAACTATGAAGAAAACAAAAATGGTCCTTGCCCACATGTCATTTCAAGTGACTTATTACATTATCTTTTTAAAAATTTTTTATTGTTTAAAGCATTGCATATAGTATTACATATATCTCCTTTTTCTTCTATGGATCTCTCCTCAGCCACCCCTGCCCCCAAGCACATGCCCTCACCCCCCTAGTGTCTGTGTTGGTTTGTTATGCTTATATGCATGCATACAAGTCCTTTAGTTGATCTCTTACCCTCCCCCCACCCCCGACTTCCCTCTGAAGTTTGACAGTATGTTTGATGTTTCTCTGTCTATTTTTGTTCATCAATTTATATTCATTATATTCCACAAATGAGTGAGATCATGTGATATTTATTTTTCTCTGACTGGCTTATTTTCCTTAGCATAATGCTCTCCATGTCCATCCATTCTGTTGCAAATGGCAAGAGTTCCTTCTTTTTTACAGCAGCATAGTATTCCATTGTGTAGATGTACCACTGTTTTTTAATCCACTCATCATCTGCTGATAGGCATTTAGGCTGTTTCCAAATCTTAGCTATTGTAAATTGTGCTGCTATGAACAAAGGGGTGCATACGTCCTGATTGGTGTTTCTGATTTCTTGGGATATATTCCTAGAAGTGGGATTGTTGGGTCAAATGGGAGTTCCATTTTTAATTTTTTGAGGAAACTCCATACTGTTCTCCACAGTGGCTGCACCAGTCTGCATTCCCACCAGCAGTGCACGAGGGTTCTTTTTCTCCACATCATCACCATGTGCTGGCCCTTTTAGAGGAACTGCATGGGTTTCCAGCTGCTTCCATGTCACTCAGCCATAATTCCCATTGCTTTTACAGCCTGGTGTTATGGGGACTTCTCTTCCCAGCACTGGAATCCTGGGTTGAGTGGCTTATTGTGACGCAGAGACCTCTTGCTCCTCATGGACGGCCTCTTCGGCCAAGATATCCCTTCCAATTAAAAACATTCCACGTGAATGTTGGACCAGCCCTTTCTGCACTGCCACGCCTCCTACCAGTCTCAATGTGCTTTCTTCTTTAATTCTCCAGTTGTAGGACTTCCATTCAGCCACATTTCAGACAGTTCTGAATGATGGTTGTTCTGTATTTCGGTGGTAATTTTGATGTGGTTGTGGGAGGCGGTATTTACCTACTCCGCCATCTTGGTTCCTCTCCAAGTACAAATCTTTTACATCTTTGATTAAGTTTATTTCTAGGTATTTTTATCTTACTTTATTTTTGATTCAATTGTAAATTAGTTTACTTTCCTAGTTTCCCTTTCAGATGGTTCATTATTGGTGTATAAAATCTAAACTGTTTCTGGATATTAATTTTATATTCTGCTACTTTGGAAAATGCTTTTATTAGATCTAGTAGTTTTTGGTGAAGTCTTTAGGGTTTTCTATGTACAATTTCACAAAATCCAGCATCCATTTCTTATAAAAACTCTCAGCAAAGTGGGAATAGAGGGATCATACCTCAGCATAATAAAAACTATATATTACCATTCTAAATGGACATAAATTAAAAGTGTTTCCCTTAAGATCAGGAACAAGACAGAGTTGTCCACTTTCACCACTCATATTAAAAATAGTACTGGAAGTCCAAGCCACAGCAATCAGATAAGAAGAAGTAAAAGGCATCCAAAGAGGAAAAAAAAAGAAGAAAAACTGTCATTATTTGCAGATGGCATTATCTTATAATTAACACTTTAACCGTAAAGACAGTATTCACTGTAAATTTCCAGGAGGGACAGACTTAAAGGTAGTGGAGTCTGGCAAGAAAATCACTTAACTTCTCTGAGACTTCATTATAAAACACAATAAATAACAGAAGTGATATAAACACTGCTTGCCTTAGAGAATTGTTGTGTTCTCATTTAAAATAGGTTCTTTGTAATTACAATATATACTTCTTATAAAATACTTATATGTAACTAGGTTGTGCTATGCATTTTATACAACTTACTAGTGGCCCAGTACACAAAATTTGTGAACATTAAAAAAGATTAGAGGAAATATTTTAATATTGCTATTTGTCCTTTCTCTATAATATAAGTGTCAGAGATAAAAGAAAATTAGTAAAATGTATATAAAAATTTTCCTCCTGTCAGAGTCTGAGGCATGCTGCGGGACCCAGAGTCAAGTCCCCGTCCACCCATGGTGCCTCAAAATACCACAAGATCCAGACCCAGCCAGCCCAACCCCCACTGGGTGAGATCCAGACCTGGCCATTCCCACCCTTGTCAAGCCCCAACAGGCAGGGCATGCAGCCTCAGGTCCCCTGGCCTGGTGCTGGGTTGGGGGCACAGCCTCAGGGCCCCTGTCAAGCCCCACCTGGTGGGGGGGTGCAGCCTCAGGTCTCCCGTCAAGCCCTACTGGGCAGGGAGTGCAGCCTCAGGTCCCCCAGCCCAGCACCAGGCAGGGGGCGCAGTCTCAGGTCCCCTGACCCAGCACCAGGGCATGGGGTGCATCTTGAGGTCCCTGGTCAAGTCCTGCTGGGTGGGAGGAATGGCCTGAGGTCCCCTGTCAAGCCCCACTAGGCAGGGGGGTGCAGCCTCAGGTCCCCCAGCCTGGCGCCAGGGTGGGAGGCATGGCCTCAGGTCCCCTGGTCTGGTGCCGGGGCTGGGGGTGCAGCCTGAGGTCCCCTGTCAAGCACCACCAAGTGGAGGGCATAGCCTGAAGTCCCTTATTAAGCCACACTGGGTGGGGGGCGCATATTCAGGTCCCCTACCCCGGCCCAGCACCACACAGCCTCAGGTCCCTGCTGACTGCTCATTAAGGCTCATTATGGGAACTCAGCCTCCACTGTGGGCACCGCCATCTTTGTGACAGCATGACAGTCAATTTGCATATTTCCTCTATTAGATAGGATATTATTTTACTCTCACAACAAACTAATAATTATTTACATATGAATTACATATTAATTATATACAGTACATTTGAATATAGATACCATAAACTTTTATTTATGAGAGTATTTCATACATTTATAGTATCCTACCTAATAAAAATGTATTATGCAAATTGACCATCACTCCAACACACAAGATGGCCAACCCCATGCGGTCAAAGATGGCCTCCACAAGATGGCTGGCAGGGAGGGCAGTTAGGGGCAATCGGGCCAGCAGAGGAGCAGTTAGGCATCGATCAGGCTGGCAGGGGAGTGGTTAGGGACAATCAGGAAGGCAGACAGGCAAGCGGTTGAGAGCCAGCAGTCCTGGATTGTGAGAGGGATCCCAGTTTGGTGAGGGTGCAGGCTGGGCTGAGGTATACACACACACACACACACACACACACACCCCATGCACGAATTTCATGCACTGGGCCTCTAGTATATAAAATAATACACTATCATTTCAGTTTTACAGAGAAACAGACTTAGGGACAATAAACACCATGCCAAAATCTACATACCTAATAAAAGGTAGAGCCAGCATTCAAACTAGGCTTATTCCACAGCCTGCAGTTTTAACTACTACATCATACTTGTTATGCAAATGTTAAAAATTTAAAGAAAAAAAAAGAGAAGGTGTAGGGTAGTACCAACAGAAGTGGCAAAAATAACCTGCCAATCTGGTCCTTTTTTGTCACAGTTGCATTTTGACTAACCAGTGGCTTATTTCATGATTTGAAAATAATTACTCTATTTACTTCAACTTGTTTGTCTAATAGTAACCTCATAATAAAATCAAAATTTTCTTTTTGGGGCTACTCAGAAATACACAGTAATAAAGTGTGTGGTAACCTTTAAGATGTTACCTTGCTCTTCTAAATTCATTCAAAGTGTCATGAAAATCTTGAAAATTGTCGTGCATAACCTGGAGAGTATAGTGGGTCTTGGTTCACGTTGATCTGTTCCTAGGGCACTACGAAACACGACTTTCACTGTAAATCACAACCCACCTACATAAGCATCCACATCACTCACAGGGAGCACATATACAGCAGTAATGAAGTGAAACCATAAAAAAAAATTTGAAAGAAAGATAACAATTCCTGACCTTTACTTATGGTAAATAAATAATAAAAAACATAGAGCACATACGTACATACGTCAAAATGACAGAATTTATTTTTATAAATAAATGGGAAATGGCGACATAACCACGAAACGCTGTACATCAAGTCTGACGTAAACCGAGGACTGCCTGTTTTATGCTAAGCGAAATAAGCCAGTCAAAGAAAGACAAATATCACATGATCTCACTTAGATGTGGAATCTAATGAACAAAATAAACCTACTAACAATATAGATCCAGAGACATGGAAGCATGCAATGGACTGATGATTCTCAGAGGGAAGAGGGGCAGAGGCAGGAAGAGATTAACCAAAGAATTTATATGCATGTATGCATAACCCATAAACATAGACAATAGTGTGGTGAAGGCCTGGAGTGGGGGCAGGAGTGAGGAGAAAAGGACCAATGGGGGGGGGGGGGGGCGGGGAAGGGAACCTATGTAATCTTCTCAAAAATAAAGATAAATAAATAACAATTTAAATAAATAAAATTAAAGAAAGAAAACTGTTATGCATAAAAACTGTGGTTTGTAATAAATCCAATTACAATTGATCCTTTCACTAATTCTGTATTTGCAAATTTGTCCACTTGCTAAAATATATTTGTACCCCCCAAAATCAATATTTGTGCTCTCGTCACTCGCAGAAAATTTGACATCCAACTCAAATGTTCCCAACTAAGGTCAAAATAGGTGACTTCTTGTTTCAGCTTTCAAAATGAAAACAAGTGTGCTTTTCCCCTCCCTATTTCATGCCACATTTCTGCATTTTGGTGCTTTTTTTTTTTGATGATGATTTTTCTATTTAAAGTGGCCACAAATATTGTGCTGAAGTACTCTGTAGTGATCCTAAGTGCAAGAATGATACAACGTGTCTTACAAAGCAAATACAGTTCTAGTGGATTAACCAACACCTCCTACTGGTGTTTTGCCCTCACATTGCCCACATGTTGGCCTTGAGTTAAATGATAATGAAACAATAATACAGTTCCTCTAGAAAAAGGAGGCTATTCATAATGGCACTAAAATATCTATAGTATGTGCTGACGTTATGGAAAAATGAAAAAGATCTTAATTTCTGGATTCTTGAGATAATGACCTTTTTTTAAAAAAAGCAGATAAAAAACATTGTTATGAGTCAGGAAATTATTACACGCTTCTCAGGTTGTGTTTTATTATAAAGAAACACTGCATACAATTAATTATTTGTATAAAGTACATATAGGATTGGGCAAAAATAGGTTTACACTTTTGAATATGTGAAATACAGAGTTTATCCTTGTA
The DNA here is from genome assembly GCA_004026665.1 of Murina feae. Classification (NCBI taxonomy): domain Eukaryota; kingdom Metazoa; phylum Chordata; class Mammalia; order Chiroptera; family Vespertilionidae; genus Murina; species Murina feae. The sequence continues at coordinate 26,669 of PVJC01006431.1, read as the reverse complement.
TTTTTATTAATTACTAGGGGCCCGGTGCACAAAAATTTGTGCACTCGGGGGGTGGGGGTCCCTCAGCCCGGCCTGTGCCTTCTTGCAGTCTGGGACACCTCAGGGGAGATGTCCACCCGCTGGCATGCCTGGCCAGCCTGGGTGAGGGGCTGAGGGCCATTTTCAGGCTGCCCACAGCCCCTTCAGGGTTCGTGCACTGGGGGGTGGGAGGGCTGGTGAGTGCAGGCCTGGATGTTTCCCACCGGAGGTACCCCACTGTTGAGGGGACACACCTGGCGCAGAGCTGGGTGGCGAGCCAGAGGCGGATGCTGGGGCAGGATCCCTCGGTGGGGCCCTGCTGCTGAGCGGACACACCCGGGGTGGAGCTGGGCAGCGGACTGGCTTCGGATTCTCAGCACTGTGTAGCAGATGCTCCCGCATGCCCTGTGGAGGCCCCTGGGGGGCGGATGAAGGTAGCGGACCCTGGACAGGTGCTCCCGCACGCCCCCGAGGAGGCCCCTGGGGCAGAGCCAGGCCACAGACCCAGGACAGGCATTCCTGGATGCCCCACAGAGGCTCCCGGGGGGCAAAGCCAGGCAACAGACCCAGGACGGCTGCTCCTGCATGCCCTGCAGAGGTCCCCAGGGGGCGGAGCCAGGCAGTGGACCCGGGACAGGCGCTCCTGGATGACCCGAGGAGGCCCCAGGCCGGACCCCGCCCCCCCCATTGAGATGACACACCTGGCACAGCTATGCTGGCTGCCAGGGCTCCCAGTGCAGAGCTGCCCTGCCAGCCTCCATCTTGGCTGGGTTAATTTGCATACAGCTGCTCTGATTGGCTGGTGGGCATGGCCGTGAGCAGAGGCTCAGCCAGCCTAGGCAGGAAGTTGCAACAGAAGCCTCTGGTTTGCAGGCAGCTCCATGGCTGCCTGCCTCCATCTTGGCTGGGTTAATTTGCATACAGCCACTCTGGTTGGCTGGGAGGCATGGTTTGGCTGGTGGGTGTGGCTTAGGTGTCTTGGGTAATGGTCAATTTGCATATTACTCTTTTATTATATTAGATTGTATTATTTTCCATATGAACTATAAACCTACTTTTGCCCCACCCTATCTAAACTAATAAAAGCGAAATAGTAAAATTAACCGTTTCTCCGAGACAGGGTAAGCCACACCCACCAGCCAATCAGAGCGGCTGTATGCAAATTAGCCCAGCCAACATGGCGGCCGCCACTCACGGACCTGAGTAAACGTTTAGGCAGCGTCCATTGCAGCAGGAGCAAAAGCGATACTGTTTTTGGCCCTTGGCAGGCAGGCTCCGAAACATGTTTCAATAATGTAACAATCATAGAATCCTCAGGAGCTGAAGGGAACAGCAGCCTGGCCTGTCTTACTAAGAGTAACAAAGTCTCATTATAGACGCTGCACTGCGAGGTGAAGCAGAGGAGGTTTCGTTACCTCAGCTTAAAGTAACAGAAACCTGCATCCAGCCAGCCTTGCTGGGACGTTGGGTCAATGGGAGCTGTGGGCAGCCTTAAAGCCCCTCACCCAGGCTGGTCAGGCACGCCAGCAGGTGGGCATCCCCCAAGGGGTCCCAGACTGCGAGAGGGCACAGGCCGGGCTGAGGGACCTCCCAGTGCACAGAGAGGCTGCAGGGCGGGACAGTGCAGGACCCAGGACCCGTGAGTGGGAAACAGGTGGCAGGGTTGGAGGGCACCGCGAAGCGGGTAAGAGGTGGCAGGGGGGGTCTCGGCCTGCTTGGCGGCTGCCCAGGCCCTTTGCGGGGCATCGGGGAGCAGGAAAGCAAGGCTGCAGGGGCCGGGGTCCTGCTTGGCAGCTCCCCAGACCCCTTGGCGGCACCGGGAAGTGAGAAAGGAAGGCAGCGGGGGACGGGTGAGTGGGAAAGAGTTGGCGGCCTGCTTGGCGGCTTCCCAGGTCCCTTCCGGGGATCAGGGAGCAGGAAAAGTCTGGACTGACCACGAGGTGGGGTTTTTCCTGCTTTCTGGTGGCTGGAGGAAGATGGGCAGTAGGCAAGCTTGGGAGGCAGGCCGCACCCAGCCCTGGCCATGCTCAAAAAAGAGAACAACATGCAGGGGAGGGCAAGAATCTGAGAGATCAACATAGAGGGAGTGCCTGCTCCAAGCCTCCACGGTGTGCCTGGGGCAGGCCCCCGGCAGGTAGACACACACAGGAGGACTGCTCTGAGCCTCAGATGCAGCTGGGGGCAGGTCCCCAGTGGTGACACACACACACACACACACACACACACACACACAAAAGGCGCCTGGCAGACTGGGGCCATCATAGGACATCCACTGAGGGGTCCCAGACTGTCAGAGGGCACAGGCCGGGCTGAGGGACTCCCTCCACTCCAAGTGCACAAATTTTTGTGCACCGGGCCCCTAGTATTAAATAAAGATCCTTAAACAGAAATACGTATAAAACAAAGCTATGTATTGATTGGCTGATGAAAGTGTGGCCAGAAGCTCACAGGAACCTAATATTGATTTCCTCCAAGAACATGACTCAGTATTCCCTAATTCAGTGTTTTCGGCAACTTTATGAAACATAACTACTACAGTAGTTCATTAAAAAGGAAACAATGAATAGAAAGAAAGAAATCCTTTGTTATTAATAGGCTTTTTCGCACATTCTCCGTTTTCCAAAAAGATATTAAGCAACAAAAGCAGAAGTGTCTAGAGAAGGCAAATGAAAAAAAAAAAAAAAAAGAGGAAAGGCACATTGGTTGGCCTCAGAATAAAGTTATTCTAAACTTGAAGCCACATTAAGAAGGTACCTGCAGCTAGAGGGGAAAGATATCCATTTTTGTATGGCTTAATTAAAATGTAAATAAAACATTCCATGTGAGATGGATACCACAGACAGCTATTATTACAAGTGTCTTCATTTTTCTAGATCTCCATAAGGAATCAACCTAGCACACTGAAAGGCAGAGATACCTCAAATATGAACTCTGCTACCTTCCAACCTATCTGCCCATGAACAACTCGTAGCATTTCTTAGACTCATCTCTAAAAGGAGGAAATAGTATCTATTACATGGTTTGCTCTGAAAATTAAATAAGATAATAATGTTAAGCATTTAGCAAATCATAAAGACTTAGTAATGTCAATAAATTATTGCTCTTATTATTTTGTTATTCTTATTGTTAAAAAATGGTAGAATATTGACAATTTCACATGGCTGAACCTAATATTATGGCACAGCCCAATGTTTAATGTTAAATAAACAGTTAAGACAATATTTTTGTCTAGTAGCTATATATTCTGGCTGACAAGTGAAAATATTTTTCCTCTAAGGCTCAATGTCTGCTGTGGTTTGGCTGCTAACATGGAGTATGATGGGATATTATAATTAGAACCTTTCCAAATTCTGACAATTTCAGTAGCTATCCCTCATGAAATCTTTAGCCAAAGTTGGGAATATGTTTATGTTTGGTGGCAACACTCCAATGTATTCAGTATATAAAATATTGAGAGAAAAGTCACCAGACAATTGAAAAAAGACCTCACATTTATATAACCTGGTTATGGAAAAAATACAATCAGATTCTCACGCTGCCTAAGCTACACTCTCATTTCATTCTTAGCTACTTCATGCTATAAAATTGCCCTCTCATTCCCAAATTATTTATGTATTTCTTAATCCCTATCCCCAGAGTTTCCTTCCTGTTTTCCCCTTCCTGCGTGGAAGAATCAGTGTGATATAAATAGGAAGACATGGACTTTAGAAACAAAATACTAGTTTAACCCTGGCTCTGAATGATCTGAATAGTGTCATCTAAAGCTTTCTAGGTTATACCAACAAAAATGGTTTCTTGTGAGGAAGCTGCAGAAGTGAGAAGAGATGAATGTAAAGTTGCCAAGTTATAAGATGTTTATGTTCATAACAAAACAACAATAAAAACAAATGAAAGAGCTAGGGACACAAGGGTACCCATGGAGAAAGTTTCTCTACGAACTCAATAGATGCCCTAACACTTAACAGGACTCTCACACAGACAAACGAATTCCTGGCTCAGTTTTTAGGTAAAGTCACTAAACATATAATATCTGAAAGCAAAAGAAAAAAAATTTGGTTTCTTCTTGATAAGAAGGAATAAAACACAATAAAAATTCAGGAGAAAAGAGCTATCAAGCAACGAAAAACAGATGTGGCTTTCTAATGTCAGAGTTGCCAATAACCAACCAACCAGAGGCCAAGATAAAGTTATGGTAAAGAAAATTCACTGTGCATTCTAGATAAGATCATAATCCTAATAAAGCAATCAACTAGGGTTAGTTCTACCTATATTTGTAGTCCATTGCATTTTAATCCAAAGTATATTTCATTTCATTACTTACTTACAATAAAAATGTTATATTTTAATAGTCATTTAAGGAGGGGGGAAAATCTAAGTCTAGAGTCTGGATTGTGTAGTTAATCTCTTGAATTATTTGCTGTAAAGGAACCACAAATAACAGTTGCAAAAACTCTAGAGTTGGGAATCATTCTGCTGAATGACTTTAAGGTAAGTTACTCAAATTCTTTGGGATTTGTTTCTACTCAACAAATATTGTTCATTAAATCATTATTTACTGACTCCTAAATGTCAATGTATTAAACAATGGTTCTTGTCATGAAAGCACAACATCATGGTAGTAGTTGAAACAACATGTCAAATGTGTCTTCTAGCTCAAAAATGAAAACTAATTAAACTATGTTCATATATTCCAAAATAAGGCAAGCCTCTGGAACTTTAGCAACAGAGACACTGGAGAGATTATAAGCTTCTCTGGGATGTGCCTCATGAATTCTGTCCTGGTAAAGGAAATACATATGCCATTCTTCTAAAATCTGCAATCACTTCTCATTATCTATAATATACAAATAAAATATCTTAACTTGTTCTTCAGAATTTTTCACAATATACTCCAACATAACTTCACAAATTTTGTCCTATCATTTTTCAACTCAAACCCAATGTCCCAGTCATATTAGTCAACTCACTCTCAAAATTGATCATATTCCCACCGCTCCTTATTTCCTTAAACTATTTTCCTAACATGTAATGACTTTTCTAGCCTTCATCTCTGAAATGTTTACCCATGTTTCAAATGTCTACTTCATTCATTCATTCAAAATTTAATGAGTGTCTACATGTAGGCTCTGAGAATATAACTCAGAACAAAACAAAGTTCCTTATGTTCAAAGTTCCTTACATTACATTCAAAATGTATAGTGTTTGTCACTAAACAGATAAATAAATATATAATTCAAAGTGAAATAAGAAAGAATAACGGTGCTAGAGAGTCCTGAGGTCAGACTAGGGATTAACATTCTAGATAGGGGGTTAGGAAAAGCTTCCCTGCCATTTGAACAGAAACCTGAAGGAAATCAGAGACAAGCCACATAAGCATCTGAGGGAAATTTCCAGCAGAATAGCTAATGCAAAAGCCCTTACATAAAAGTACACTCTATATTTTCTAGGAAGATCAAGGAAGCCAGTGAAGGTAACAAATGGGAGAGTAGTAGGAGAAAGATCAGAGAGTAGGCAGTCAGTTGGAGTAGGACAGAAGGTGAATGACAGACCACAGGGCCTTCTAGGCCACTGTAAGAACTGTGGCTTTAATCTGAGAGACAAGAGAAGCCAATGGAAGGTTTAGAGCAGAAGAATTAAGTGGTCTGATGGAGATTTAAAAGGGCCCATGTTTGTATGCCAATGAAAGTAAAGGATATGGGGTGGGGGTGGGGGATTGTAAATTTTGAGGAGAGAAGATAAAATAAAATAAAAAAATAGGAGAGTAAATGGACAAGAAAAATAGTAAGATCACTGAGCATCACCATGGCCTATTCCAGGTTATTGAAGTTCATGAAATTGAAGTGAGACAAGTTTGTTTTTTTCCAGCCACATAAAACTACTCGGGGCAATTCAAAGCAGGCTGCGCCCAGTTAACTCCACTGTCTCCCTAACCCTAACTCTAAGCATTCCAGGTTTCAACCACTTCTTCTATCTCATCAGTTCCACAAATATTTCTCTAAAGCCATAAGGTACAGACTCCTTTCCACTAATGTAGAAAAATAAATCAAATGCATCTTTATCTTTATCAATTGCATCTTTCAACTTTATCTTGTTTCCCAACTATATTTTAATTTCCTTAAACACTCCTTACTGCATATTCCTAATACAGGATAAACTCATTATGTAAGCAAGATTACTTTTACAAATAAATGTTCAAAATAACAAAAAATATATTTTTACTATAGAAAATACTTTATGGTTCCCTTGGGCTTTAGGAAACTAGAATAGCTCCTTTGCCTTTTAGCTTTCTGACTTCTTTAGGACTGATGTTATAATTTAAATAGTTGTTTTCTCATAGTAACTGGGTGTTTTTTAATAGAATGTCTTTAGTAATAACTCTCTAAAAAGATAAAAGTAAGACATTTTAAAGTAGAAAATGTTAATATATTCTAGAACACAGGCATGAGATTATGTTGCTGCCAATCATTTACTGGAAGATCTATAAGAAAGTTGAGACAATGATGGTTTAATTCACAAGCTACAGCCCAGCTTCTATACTGAATCATTGGAGCACAGTAAGATATAATTCAATTCAATAAATTTTCATTGAGCACCTACTATGTACAAGACACTGTGCTAGATCTATGGTGGATATAATAAAGTATAAGAGAAACCTTGCAATTGATAAGCTTATTATACAAGACTTGTAAGGAGACCAAATATGCTTAACAAAAGGAGTAACATCCCTCTTCCCTATAGGCATTCTCAGTGGTAGCCAGATGTGGAGTAAACTAAAATGTGATATAGGAGTCAAAAAGTCTTCATATTATACTGATTTAAAGCACAGCATTTAAAGTTAGACAGCATTGGGTTCCAATCCTGGTTATACTTTCTTGCAGCTGTTTGACATGGACAGATTATTTAATGCCTCTGAGCCTTAGTTCACAACGAGGGATAATGGTTATGGTGGGAATAACTACAGTTAACCAGTATCCAGTTTTCTAGTTCTGGGCACATAGGAAGATTATGCATTCTTGTCCCCTTTTTTATCTCTTTGACCCTGAGATTTGCCATCCAATCATTCACCAGTGAAAATTTAGATTGTAAGATTGCCTAAACACTGTAATTGGTGCTAAAATAAAAGAAATTACAAGGAGAACAGAGGAGGGAGTAACTAACTCCCTAGAAATGTTGGATAAGGCTTTATAGAAGAGGTGCCTTCTAAACTGAGTCTTAAAGGATGAAGAGGGCTGGGGCATATGAGCCAGAGAGAGCTGCATATATGATAACGTAAGAATACAATATCATATTCTGGAAAAGGCAAGTCGTTCAGACATATAAACTGTCCTAAAGTTCTGCAATGGATGCACAACCAGAATAAATAAGGAGTTCTCAAAATTTTGTGACAAAAAGGCAAATAAAGACTTCCCCCTCCCCCCAAAAAACTGGCAAGGCACTAGGACACTTTAAAAAAAAATCTATAAATGGCCAATGAACACATGAAAAAATTATTATCATTAGTCACCAGAGAAGTGCAAATTAAAACCATGAGATTAACTACAATGTGGTATCCTGGATTTGGTCCTAGAACAACAACAAAGGGTATTAGTGGAAAAATTTGAGGAAATCCAAATAAAAGCTGTAGATTAGTTAACAGCATTATAACAATGTTAATGTCTTAGTTTTGATCAATGTATCATGATGATGTAAGATATTAACATTAAGGGAAGCTAGGAGAAGGGTTTATAGGAACTTCTAAATCCAAATTCATAAAATTTCTATAAAGGCAAAATTTTAAATAAAAACTTAGAAATAATGAGGTACCATTCCACATCCACTAGAAGTGGTAAAATGAAAAAGAATTAATGTTGGAGCGTATGTGGAATAACCAGAACTCTCATACCTTGTTGGTGGGAGAATAAAATAATAGAGCCACTGGAAAATAGTTTGGCAGCTTCTTAAAACATTAAACATATATCTTTGTATCTTATGATTCAGGTATTTATACGAGAAAAAATGAAAATCTATGTCTAAATAAATGTTTGCATAAGAACTTCTAGAAACTTTATTCATAACCAAAAACTGGAAACAATCCAGATATCCATTATCAGGATAATGGATAAACAAACTGGTATTTATATAAGAGATTGGTACACAGCAACAAAAAAGGGACAAATAACTGATACAAAGAAAAACATGGGTGAATCTCAAAAATGTTTTGCTGATTAAAAGCAGCCAGACACAAAACAAGTACATGCCACATAATTCTATTTACTAGTATATGAAGTTCTAGAACAGCTTAACTCAATCTATGATGACAGAAATCAGACCAGTGGTTATTTAAGGGTGGGAGAGGGTGAGCACTGACGGGAAAAAGTATAAGGAAGCTTTCAGAGGGTGATGAAAATGTGCTGAGTGTTGATAGTATTGAGGTAACACAAGAGTATGCATTTGTGAAAACTGATCAAACTGTTCACTTACAATCTTTTAACTTTACTCTATGTAAATTATACCTTAATAAAGCAACTTTTAAAATAACATAAGTATGCATTATTTCTCCTTTTGTTTCCTATTCCTCAAGTCCTTACTTCAGTCAAAATAAGACCACTTCGACTCCAAAATCAATGTAATGACTATATTTTAAAGACCTTTGATTAGAAGCCTTAGTATAGATTTTTGAAAATCTAATTGGATTATATCCACATGTTCCCCTCAAAATAGCTGGCAATTTACCTTCACAATCAGGAGACAGAAGCACTATAGTATTTACATCTTTTGCACTGTATATTTTGGCACATTTTCCACACACAATTTAAGAATATACAAATAGCCCTCTTATTTGAAGGAATCCTAAGTGTTTTACAAACCTTCAAAACAGATTTTTAAACTATCTAATATTTTATAGGAGGAACATTTCATGCACACTAATGTGCAGCGACATCTGGCCTGCAACATGGCAGCTGTTTAACAGCCATGACACCTCACAAAAGTTTAGGACAGGAAGTGAAGAATTCTACAGCCAACCAAGGCGAAGAGGAGGAAGGCTGCAGAAGCATAAGGCTGCAATGGCTTGAGCTGGAACATAGCCAGCACGATGTGGTTAACACCTCTGTTGTAATGAAAAGCACAAGTGTCATTAGTGGTCAGAGCCTCATCTCACAGAAGGCATGTCCCACAGCACAGTGACCTTTTCCTTACATCAGAAACACTGGTTTATTTCTAATACAAGAGGAAAAATGCTCCCACTAGTCATGCCCAAACCATTCTTCTCTCAGGTCTCCTTTTCAGGTATTACACTGCACACAAATTTAACTGTGCTGAAAGTTGACAAGGTCTGTATCCTGATGTCAGAAGGTCAAGCCAGTCCTCATTTTGATATATTTCATCAGAGGCAAATAGAACAGAGAAAGCTGTCATTTGGGTTGAGGGAGTGTAGGCAGGCACATTACCATTCAAAAACAGTGCTTTTAGGTATTTTATGATAACTTTTGTTTTATTTGTTTAGTTTTGCCAAATCAAATGAGAAATTTTTGAGTGCTTTTTTCCCGTTGTAATAGCCTTCAAGGATCTCTCTGATGAAAAGCTCAGCTAGTTTCTGTTGCGCCTAGAGATGAATTCTGGAGATAGAAGAGATAAAGAAGACCACAGATTTCTTCACATGCTTCTGGCCCATACTACCTGCCTAGGAAAGCTTCTTGTAAGAAGGGTATGAACAGGCCTGTAAACAATCAGCACACCTTGGCCTCAGCTCCCTGGAAACACAGATTATCCTTTGTTTAGCTCCAAACTGTTTTGGATGCTAGATCTCAAATCATTTGTTCCATATACAATTGAACCAGATCACTCAGCCTTCCAGCAACTCCCAATCACTTCTCAGGATAAAATAAGGATTTGTGCCTTGAATTTCAATGCTTCCCCCTTGTTAGTCATGGATGCACAATTTAAAAGGCCAGGTGAAGAAAACTCAGTATTCATAGTTGCATACTACAATAATAGGTACACTTAAGCAAAAGGTGTTGTCTACCTTTTCACAATGCATATAAGGTTGTAGTGACACCTCCTGGATACCAGAGGATACTAAAGAGACTCCAACCTTGTAATCTCATCCATCATTATTAAAAGGAAAGTTCTTATTCCTCTTCCATTCTTCTCAAAGAGCAAGGCAGGTCAGAGAATTCTAATTGAGACTGAAACTAGATTAATCTATTATTGCTTGGATCCAAGTAAATGTGTAGGTATGTATGGGGATGAGGGTGGTATTTGGGGATGACTATGGTTGAGGGGAAAGGAACGAGATGGTTACACTTAAATTCTATGCCATCAGGTGAAATAATACATATCAATATTCACTGGCCCTATGTGGAGGGGAGGGAGGGGGAGGAGAGGGAAGGGAAGAAAAGGAAGGGAGGCGAGGAGAGGAGAGGAAGTTTACAAAAGAGGTAATATCATAGTAAGGCAGTAAACATATAGAGGGGAAGATGAGCGGTGTAAGAAATTCTACTATAATTTAGGTTTGGAGATTCAGATGAAACTAATAGTTGTGGGCAATTACTAGATGCCAGATACTATGCCTGGAAAGTTTACATATGTCTATTTATTTAATCTGCCCAATATCCTTATAAAGGTAATGGTATACTCTGACTTTTACAGTTAGGAAATGAAAGTTGGACAGACAAAATGATTTGTTCAAAACCACCCAAATAGTGAAGTCCTCTCAACTCCAATCTCTTGTTTCTCCTTCTATCCACCAAGCTACCTTTTCATGCTGCCATTCTACTCACATTACATGTGAGCTGTGAGCTGGGACTTAAATGATATACAGATTTCACTGTGGAATCTTAGGTAAGCAGACTATTACTACCTGGATTTTTAAAAAATATTTTTATTGATTTCATAGAGAAAGAGAGAGGGAGAGAGAGTGATAGGAACATCAATGATGAGAGAAAGTCAATTGGCTGCCTCCTGCATGCCCTGTATTGGGGATCGAACCCGCAGTCCGGGCATATGCCCTGACTGGGATTCAACCCAAGACCTCCTGATTCATAGGGCAAAGCTTAGCCACTAAGTAACACCAGCCGGGCTATTACTACCATGATTTTTAAAAGGAAAAGTCCAAATAAAAGGTGAGTTCAGTGAATTATGAAGAAACTTGCTTTGGAGGAAAGAGGGTTATATAGAAAAGAAGGAACTGACACTCCAATGATAAGCATAGGCCAAGTTGTGGAAGGATTTTACCATTAAGCTTATAAGTTTGACCTTATTCTCTTTATAATGGGAAATCACTCTAGTTCTTTGAATGACATTATAAAATTCACTTTTAAAAACTGTCCTCTGGTCCCTGGATGGTGTGGCTCAGTTGGTTGGAGCATCATCCTGACACATTAAGGTTTCTGGTTCCATCTCCAGTCAGGGCACATATACTAGGTAAGGATCAACCAACGAATGCACACATAAGTGGAACAAATCCATTTTTCTCTGCCTTTTCTATCTAAAATCAATCAACAATTTTTTTAAAGAGCTGTCATCTGGATAGATGGATTAGGGAGAAAGAAAAAACAACAGAGAAGCCAATCTGAGGTGGTCATTATAATAGTTAAGATATACAGTGGTAAATTACAATAAAATGGACAGGAAGAGTAAAATGAAAATAACCCCTGGCACATGGTGAACAACACTTAGTAAATATTAACAAAAAAAAAAACAAAGCAGGGGGGAAAAGGCAGTATAAGGAGAAAGTCATTAGAATTTGTTGACTCAGTGGCTGCCTATAAATAGAGAACAGGTGTATCAAATGTCACTTTAATGCCAGGCCCAGGCAACCCTGAGAATGATGAGATTATTAATCTAATCTAATAAGAGTAAGATGCAAATTGACCATCACTCTATTACGCTAAGCCACGCCCACCAGCCAAGCCACACCCACCAGCCAATCAGAGCGGCTGCATACAAATTAACCCAGCCAAGATGGCAGCTGGCAGCCACAGAACTAGAGCAAACAGAAGGCTTCTGTTGCACCAGTGATGGAAGACACTGCTTGCCTAGGCTGGCTGGGCCTCTACTCAAGGCAACAAAGTTTCAATTATAGAAGCCACGGAGCTGAAGCAAACAGGAGGCTTCGTTGCCTGCCTAGGCCTCCACTCAAGGCAACAAAGTTTCAATTATAGAGGATAAATAAACCCCAGGAACCTGATTCCAGCCAGCCTCGCTGGGATGTTGGGTCTATGGGAACCATGGGCAGCCTGAAAACGGCCCTCAGCCCCTCACCCAGGCTGGCCAGGCACCCCAGTAGGAACCCAAACCCTGAAGGGACTGTGGGAAGCCTGAAATGGCCCTCAGTCCCTCACCCAGGCTGGACACACCCCCATGGGGTGAGGTTCCCCACTGGGGGGCTTGGCCAGCCTGCAAACAGCCATCAGCCCCACACCCAGGCTGGCCAGGCATGCCAGCAGGTGGACATCCCCCGAGGGGTCCCAGACTGCGAGAGGGCACAGCCTGGGCTAAAGGACCCCCCCCCCTTGGAGTGCACAAATTTTTGTGCACCGGACCCCTAGTAGAAATATAAAAAAGGAACCAAATTTAAGAAAGAAAAATGACAGGTTAAAATACACTGCATTTATCAAGACCCAAGACACCACATGAAAATGTTTCCTAGATATAATTACCCAGGAGAGAGATCAGTCTATAGATTTAGATTTGACCATCAGCTATATAGAGTTGGAACCAAAGTAGGGAACAAAGTCACCAAGGAAAACTGCATAGAATGACAAAAGCTAAGAGCTAAAAACTAGATTTAAAACACACACACACATGCATAAAGGTGCAAAATAGTATTAAATGTTGCAAGCAAATCAAGGAAATTAAGGCTGGGAAAAGACAATTAGATTTAGCAATTAGAAGGTCATGGTGACCTTCAAGAGTTCTGATACAGGCAAGTAATCTGAGGAAAAGGCAGATTTTGGAGAACTAATGAGAATGTGGATTCAAAGTTGAGGCTGTGAGACGATTACATATTTAAAAAGAATGGCAGTGAAAGGAGAGAGAAACAAGCCTTTATTTTATGTGCTAAGCTTAATGTACCTAGGAGAACTTTAAATTTCTCAGTACATTATTTTAACAGTAAAGTTCTAAAATAGAGTACCACCATTCTATAATCTGGCCATACTATGGATCAAATCTTGTGCATAGTGTTATATAGGACTAGAGGCCCTATTCATGCATGGGTGGAGTCTCGAAGAGGGTATGAGGGGGGCCAGGACACAATCAGCCCTCTGGGCAGGCGGCGGGACACCCTTGCTGGCCCGGGTTCCAGATCCATCCCACTGACATTGGCGCCAGTTGTCAGGAGCCACCTGGCGGCCACTTTTATATTGTTTCTTTCTTGTGGAGTATCTAGGGAGGTGGAGCAGCTGCAGTGCCTGAGGCCAACTTCCAGGAGGCTGGTGGCACTTCAGGATTCTGCTGGCAGCACTGGTCTGTTGGTGCCTGTTCCGTTCTCAGGAGATTGGACCTGCAGGACTACTGAGGGAGTGGCTGCCAGCAGGCTGGTGGGTCGCCAGGACTGGTCCCAGCTGAGCAATGCTCCTGCTTTGGGAGCACACTGACCACCATGGGGAAGCTCCTCTGTTTAGCATCTGCCCCATGGTGGTCAGTGCATGTCATGGCAACCAGTCATTCAGTTAGGCTTTTATATATATATATTAGAGGCCTGGTGCACAAAAATTTGTGCACTGGGTGGGCGGAGCAGGGCGGGGAGTCCCAGGGGTCCCTCAGCCTGGCCTGTGCCCTCTCACAGTCTGGGACCCCTCGGGGAATGTCCACCTACTCGTGTGCCTGGCCAGCCTAGGTGAGGGGCTGATGGCTGTTTGCAGGCTTGCCAAGCCCCCCAGTGGGGACCCTCACCCTATGGGGATGTGGCCAGCCTGGGTGTGGGCCTGAGGGCCATTTTCAGACTGCCCACAGCCTCTTCAGGGTTCGGGTCCCTACTGGGGTGCCTGGATGGAAGCTGGTATCTGGGATTTATTTAACTTCTATAACTGAAACTTTGTTGCCTTGGTCCCCTGCTTGAAGCCTGGGTTGCCCCTGGCAACCCAAGGTCCCAGCCCAGCAGGTATCTGGGGTTTGTTTATCTTCTATAATTGAAACTTTGTAGCCTTGAGTAGAGCTCAGGGCCCACAGGTCCCTGGCTTCCTCTATTGCCCGGAGCAACTCCAGCTCCATGGCTGCCGCCACCTTAGTTGAGTTAATTTGCATATTTTCTCCTGATTGGCTGGTGGGTGTGGCTTGTGGGTGTGAAAGAGTGAGGGTTAATTTGCATATTACTCTTTTATTAGATTAGATGCCGTATTTTCCGGCATATAAGATGACCGGGCATATAAGACAACCCCCAACTTCTGAGAAGTTTTTCCTGGGTTAAAAAGTCATCTTATACACGGAAAATATGGTGTGTGTGTGTGTGTGTGTGTGTGTGTATATACACACACAAGAAGCCTGGTGCACGAAATTCATGCGCGGGGGAGAGATGTCCCTCTGCCCAGCCTATACCCTCTCTAATCTGGGAACCCTCAGGGGATGTCCGACTACTGGTTTAGGCCGATCTCCAGGATCGGGCCTAAACTGGCAGTCAGACATTCCTCTCACAATCCGGGACCACTGGCTCCTAACTGCTCACCTGCCTGCCTGCCTGCCTGATTGACCCAATTGCTTCTACCTGCCAGTCTGATCACCCCTAACCACTCCCCTACTGGCCTGATTGACATCTAACTGCTCCCATGCCAGCCTGATCATCCCCAATGGCCCTCCCCTGCTGGCCTGATCACTCACAACTGCCCTCCCCTTCTGCAACCTGCCTCCTCTGCCGGGACCTGCCCCCTCCACACGAGGTGGCAGAGATGCCAGGACTGGCCTCCTCTGTGCCATGGAGCCACAGGACCCCTAGGCCTCACCATATGGAGCAGCCCCCAGGCCCCACCTCCACTGTGCATGCAGCCATCCTTGTGGCAGCCATCTTGTGGCGATGTTGTGCGTGAGGGTGCGAGGACCACTTAGGCTTTTATTAGTATAGCTACCAGTCTCAACACACCATAGAAAGCATATGAGTATTATCCTTGTCCATTCTACTCCTGAGAAGGCTAAAAGGGCTAATTCAAAGGTAGCCCTGATGTTCTGGGGTAATGACTTTTAGCTGAGGCATTGCCTTCTTCACCAAAACTGGATTAGCGCTGCCCTGGGGGAAGGGTGGATTGTTAAACTGGTGTGGAATCCTTGGAACACCTGGGGAAAGGGAAGTTGGGAGTTGCAATTCCTCCAGGGCCTGGAGGGAGAGAACATATTTGCAATACAACGAACTCAGAAAGCATATATAAGGCAAGGTTCCCACGTGTTGCTTTTACTCTAATTTGGGATTTGGGACAACCCCAGAGTCCACGCGTGTTATTAAAACTGTGATTTCTCCACTCCTGCAAAGCGTCACTTAGTTTTTTTGGTCTTTCTGTAACACTCCTATCTATGTTATTATGAGTTGAACTGTAATTTGAATTTATAATATTAATGTTGCTTCACTGGGACTTTAATAAATACACTTATTATTTAAAATAAATCACCCCATTTCTCTACTCACTTTCTTTTGACAACTTTACTAATTGGTGAGATGATGATATTGGAGTGTGAAAACCATACTAAAATAAAATTTATGTCTAAATCCAGATGTTTAGACATATTAAACCACCATAGAGCCTGATTACTTATTTTCTCTCAGTACTGGTCAGAACACATGGCTTAGAGAACACTTAAGGAAGTGGTCTAGTGCACTCCTATTTGCTATTAGAACCTCAGGTTCTAATTTGAGTAAATTCAATAATGAAGTAGGCTTGATGGACTTGCACAAAACTCTAGTCAGCATTCTTTACTTCACATCAAATTCTCCACCTATCTGCTTCCATGGGGCAGATTTATTGCTATCAACAAGAAATTTCTCAAGTACAAGACATTAAACAACTCAGACCTTGGTTATATAAACTCTGTGGGTTTTTTTTGTTTTGTTTTGTTTTGTTAATCCTCACCTGGGGATATTTTTCCACTGATTTTTAGAGAGGGAAAGGGAGAGAGTGAGATAGAGAGAAACATGGGTGTGAGAGAAACAATTGATTACTTGCCTCCTGCATACACCCCGACCAGGGCCAGGAAATCTGAAACCAAGGTACATGCCCTAGGCCAGAATCAAACCCAGGACTGTTCAGTCTGTGGGCCAATAACACTCTATCCATTGAGCTGAACCAACTAGGACTATTATAAATTCTCTTAGTCCAAGCTAGTAAAATTTTTACCAAAATCTTGGTAAAAAGTTACTGAATTTTTCCTTCCAAAAAACACGCATACGCATAAACACACACACAAAAAACTACTAACAGAAAAGGTATTTTATAACTAGTCAAATACTTGGGCATGGAAGCAGTCATAGCCAAAAAAACAAACAAATGCTTGTTGATGGCACCATTGGTGATTAAACTTCAGGGTCAAGATCATATTCTGAGAGGGGGGAAAATGTAATAAAGTGAAATCTGAAAATCCTAGAAATTATACTCTATCAAGTTACAGCTATTAGAAACCCTAAGAGAATGGGGCCCTGGCGGGGTAGCTCCGTTGGTTACAGTGTCAACCCAATGAACTAACATTTCGAGTTTGATCCCCAATCAGGACACATACAAGCGGTAACCAATGAATGCATAAGTAAATGGAACAACAAATTGATGTTTCTCTTTCTCTTCCCTTTCCTCTCTCCCTCTAAGATAAATACATTTTAAAAAACATATAGAATGGTCTAAATCAAGAGTCAGCAAACTTTATTCTATAAAGGATCAGACAGTAAATATTTTAGGCTTTGCAGGCCATATGGTCTCTGTTACAGGGACTTAGCTCTGCTTTTGTAGTACAAAAGCCACCATAGAGAATATGTAAAAGAATGGGTGTAGCTGTGTTACAATAAGACTTTACTGAAAAACAAAACAAAAAAACAGGTGGCAAAAGGAAGCACCCACAAGCAACAAAAACCCAGTGATAAAGTATGTCAAAGGGACATGGGAGCCAACTGAAAGAACTCCCAATGGCCAATGCTGGAACAATGAACTAAAGTAATACTGGATTATAACCAAAAGAATAAAATGAATATCTATGAGTCTATACTGACATTATAAAAGAATAAATAAATAAATAAATAAATAAATGAGGAAGAAGAGATAAATCCCTCATGCAGAAGAAGACAAAAATTTATGTAGACACCCCATCCTCAAGGATGTGAATCTTTCCACTCCTTAAGTGTGGGCTATGCATAAGGACTTTCTTCCCAAAAGCACTTTATGGAAAGCAAAGAAACAGGATTAACCTTATAGTGGAGAAACCTGACAAGCTCTACCTTAGCCAGGTTGACATCAACAGTTATAAGTCATGTTGACAATATATATCCTTGATATGATGCAATGAGAATGGCACTTCATCTCTGTGGCAGAGTTATTACAGGTTTTTCTTCCCCAAACCTGTAGGCCCAGTCTAATCATGAGAAAAACATTAGCCAAACTCCAAGAGACATTCTATAAAATATCTGATCAATACTCCTCAAAACTATCAAAGTCATCAAAAGCACAGGAAGTTTGAGAAACTGTCAGAATCAACTGAAGCCTAACAAATGTATGACAACCAAGTGTAAGATGGTATCCTGGATAATGATCCTGAACAGAAAAAAGAACACATGTAAAAACTAAGGAAATCTGAATAAAGTGTGGGCTTTTTTAGTTAATTTAAAAAATGAGAATAATAGATGGCAGAACAGATTTAGCCCGGGCCAGTCTGGGTTAATTGTTATATTCGCTATAGGCCATGGTGGTCTCCCCACAGCACTAAACAAAACACAGATATATATGACAGAATGAGAGCAAGGTTTTTAGAGACTATCCACTCTAGCCCCTTATTTTACAGCTGAGCAAACAGGAGCAGAGAGGTTGTCTTACCCAAGGCCAACCAGTCTATATCTCATAAATTTAAAGCTGCGATTTGGGGGTCTAACTTTCTGGCTAATTCTCTGTATGCTACACTATGCTGCTGTCCTCTCCCTATGTACATAATTCCAAATCAGTATGTGGGGTGGAGGGGAAGCACTTTGGCAACTTGTCTAACATGCCCTCCAAAAAAGAATATCATACTATGTATTCTTTCCTGTTTTCTTTCCAGATAAAGCATTTCCCCTAAGTTCCTACAACTGAAAGCTAGAACCCACGAAGCACCAGAGGCCAGAAAGACTAACTCCTCACTGCTTTCCATTCCCTGATCTTGTTTACATGTGTTTGTCTGCAAAAAATTTAATGGAATAAGAGAAAACGAGTGCTTTAATTTCCCAATAAAAATCTGTTCTCCAGTATGAGTCATTGTTTTCTTTTTTTACACTAGCCATGGTAAAGCCTTCTGGTTTTAATAACTAATACTGCTGAGTTCAATAAAAAGCACTTAATTTAATTTAATCCAAAACTTGATCAATGCCAGCTTCCCCTGGAATTTTATCTTTGTTTTAATTTGAGTCTCCATGCTCAGAAAAATGAGAGGGCAAGAGGAAAGGAACAGAAGTCAATTAGCTTATAGGCTTGTTTCTAGACAAAGGACATGAAAAGACAAGATTGACAGGTAAACTCCAAGACTCTAATATTTCTGCCCTGTAAGGCCAACTTTTCCTGGCAGAATTAATGTTTTCATTAGTCCTGAATAAAGAAACTGAACAATTCACAGCCCCATTTGAAAAATGTTTTTTAAATCAAATATCCCAAAGCCAATTAGTATCAAATTTCTAAGTTAGAAGTATATTGTCTTAATGTGTTAATAATCAAGAGATATGCTACTGTAAAATTAGATACAGAAAGCCTCTTGAGTCAGTCTGCTTTAATACTAACACAGTCAGACTCAGTGCTTGAGGGTGGAATGGATATGAGGACTGAAATGGAAATAGAATGAAGCAACATCAAGATCAGTTTGACAGTATGGTGATTACCAGAGGGAAGGGGCAGGAGGAGAAGGTAGAGAGTTAGGTAAAGAGGGGATAAATGGTGATGGAAGAAGACTTGACTTGGGGTGATGAATGCATAATATAATATGCAGATGATGTATGGTAGGACTGTATAACTTAAGCTTATATAATTTTTAACCAATGCCACCCCAATAAATTCAATTTAAAAAGAATATTTGGTAAGCTTTCTTATTTAATCCCTTTATTATTAGAATAGAATTAAATCCTGTATCTGAAAATGTGCAACATTTTAGAAGAACTGCCATTTACTATTAATGACATCACTTCTTTAACTTATACCTGAAAGTTCCTATTGCCCTGTCAAATGTGAACCAAAAACTTTTTAAGAGTTGGAGGTAATTATGAAAATCTCCATTTTGGTTCAATTATGCAGTTATTCAGTGCAAAAGCTTTTAGAGCTCTTCTGAAGGATCTTGAAAGAAGACCCAGGACAAGCTCCAACTCTCATTCTCCCCCCAGAGCAGGATTACTGGCAGTCACATGACTTTACCACCATCCTGAAGTGCTGATTCAGCAGTGGATCCCAAGGACAAGGCAGCCAGTCTCATGCAGAATTCCAACTTCAGTTCCTGTATCATCTGAATTTTCCGTAGGATTTTTGTGTCCACACCTAATCCAACTACATTTGACAGAGTATAGAATGTTAACTCTGAGAGGAGACTTAGAAAGCAACTAAGCCAGTGATTCACATACTTATAGATTTCATAGACCAGCAACATTTCCAAAAAAATAAATATTGAAAGTACCAAACTAGGGTTGCTCATTTTCTCAAAGTCATTTGCTTTAGCAAAATAAAGACATTTAAAAAGGAACTATCATCAATTATCAGCATCATTTCATAATGTTATAAAAATTTTAATAACAAAAATGTGGGAAGCTCTAACCATTTTGGCTCAGTGGATAGAGCATCGGCCTAAGGACTGAAGGGTCCCAGGTTCGATTCCGGTCAAGGGCATGTACCTTGGTTGCGGGCACATCCCCAGTAGGAGGTGTGCAGGAGGCAGCTGATCAATGTTTCTCTCTCATTGATCTTTCTAACTCTCGCTCTCCCTTTCTCTCTGTAAAAAATCAGTAAAATATATTTAAAAAATATTTTTTAAAAATGTGGGAAGATTAACTTGGAACTTAAACATTAGCTAAACTTAGGATCATTAAAAACTCACCACATTGTTCTTATTTTTTAATTTCATCCTTAGTTGTTGAAAACTTCATCATAGAGTGACATTCATCTATAGACCATTGTTTGGGAAATAATCAGCTAGTCTAACCCTTTTACTTTACTGATGAGAACACTGACTTCCTGAGAGATGAAGAGACTTGTTCAAAAAAAATCAAATTTACAAATGGCAGAGATACAACAGAACCCAGATCTCTAAGTTTTGAGTATGTTGCTTTTCCTTTGATAGCAGATTATTTCATTGCTCAACAAACATTTCCTGATCCTTATGGAAAAGTTGGAAAGAAAGACAGAGTGCTCTTCTTAAGAATTTATGGCTTTGGCTGGGTGGCTCAGTTGGAACATCATTCTGTGCACCAAGAAGTTGTGGGTTTGATCCCAGTCAGAGTGTGTATGTGTGTGGGCAAGGGGGTGGGGGGAAGGCACAACCGATCTCTCTCTCTCTCAAAACTCAATAAACATCAATAAACATATCCTTGGATAAGGATTAAAAAAAAGAATTTATGGTCAAGGTGGAATAAAGAGGCAGAAGTTTAGAGAAAAGATAACAATTCTAATTTAGAAAAGAATATAGCATGCAGAGAGCTATATATTGCTATAATAGTTTTAGAAAAAGGTGATGACTTCCTGATGTCCTTATAGAAGAGGCCACATTTGAACTGGATCTCAAAGAAAAAAGGCAGTAAGAGCATTCATAGTGGAGTGAATAGTGTGAGCAGATTTAGTAGGAAATTATGATAGAATATCAAGTACTTAAATTTGGACAAAGCTTCATAGTAGATAAAGGAAAGAGGAAGAAAGATTGTTAG
Source organism: Murina feae (assembly GCA_004026665.1). Lineage (NCBI taxonomy): Eukaryota > Metazoa > Chordata > Mammalia > Chiroptera > Vespertilionidae > Murina > Murina feae. The sequence continues at coordinate 5,623 of PVJC01006431.1, read as the reverse complement.
AGCATTTCAGTAGATGTTGAATGTAAGTTTATGATGTTTACATCCATGCATCTCAAACTTTCGTGTGTATGAGAATCCCCTGAAAAGTTATTAGAACACAGATTTTTGGGACCAGAGATTCTGATTCAAATAGGTTTGAGTGGGGGTGGGAATTCGTTTCAAATAAGTTTTTATGTTATATTGATGCAGCCCATTTGTGAGTTACACCGTGAGAAGCACTAACATTAGACAACATTTAGAGCAGAGGAGTGATGTGCTCTATTATTATCGATATATTCACTTATCTTAAACTTAAAAATGGAATTACTCAAAGACCAATTATTAATGGAAGACCTTTACAATCCTCTCTTGTGAACACAGCTGTTCTCCCATAAAGATATAATTCAAAACTCAGTGAAATTTTTAGAGGAATGAGATTCCTCACTCTGCTTAAGGAGACATCAAATGGAATGTGTCTACAATTGAAAGTAACAAAAACTTAAAACCACCATCACTTTAGAAATCTAAAAGACTATAAAGGAAACTAAATGTGTTTAATAACTACTGATTTGAAAATCTTTAAGCAAAAAATATTACAAAAGGTAAATAAGGCGTACTTGGGAAGAAAAATTATTATGGAATCAGCCGATTTAGAAATCACATCTTCCCTTAGAAGCAGGAATAATGTTAACAATATTAACCTCCAAGCTTGGGGGGGAAAACAGACCCATGAATTGCAGTGTTTTGGAAGAAGAATTAGACTTGACTCTTATGATTACAGAGATCAGAACTATCACCAATAAGTAGAAATTTTGATGGATGCTGGTTATTGCTAAAAATAAGAACTTATTTTTATTTTATTTTTTAAAACATATTTTATTGATTTTTTACGAGAGGAAGGGGGAGGGATAGAGTTAGAAACATCCATCAGCTGCCTCTTGCACACCTCCTATGGGGGATGTGCCCACAACCAAGGTACATGCCCTTGACCGGAATTGAACCTGGGACTTTTCAGTTTGCAGGCCAACGTTCTATCCACTGAGCCAAACTGATTAGGGCATAAGAACTTATTTTTAAAGGCATAACTTTCTAAGTCTATTCACCTCATGCTAAGAGTAGCTGCCCTACCATACAACTGTTTTAGGCAAAGCCTGTTAAATAATGTGGCAGGTTTATTGCAAAGGGAAATCAAGCAAGGCTTAGATAGTAGTATTGGCCTAGATGACCTCCAAGAAGCCATCAAACTCTAAAATCTAGAATTCCTTTCTCATCTCAACCCCTACCAGTCAAGAATTAGCAAAAGTTTACCCAAATACTTCAGAATAGACAAAAAACTCTCATGAGGATAAATGTTAATTGCACAATTTCAGAATATCAACCACTCAGCAGTCATCTGATGAGCTACTATTAGTGCTTTGGATCTGAACTCTTAAGAAAGATGCTCTTCCCTCTATAGAATGTTAATTTTCATTAGATCAGAATCTTTAAATCCATTTTGATATATGCTTTTAATACACATTTTTAAAGCACCTATGTCATGTCATGCACTATAGCTAGGTGTTGTCCTAAAATAAACACACTCAGATATTACATGGAATAAAGCCTCTTTCATTTTAAAGAGTTCTACTGCCTAGCAGAGGGGTTAGTAGTAATAAGGAGGGGGGAGGGGGAGAAGGAATAGATAGCTACTTGAAGAGCTTCTTTATTCTGGAATAGTTTTCTACCACCTGAAAGTTCGTAAAACTCCATCAATAGGAATCCTTTCCCTTGGTTCTTAAAGATTTTGTGTTTGAAGATTTCTATTATAATATCCCCAATGCTAACATCTTGCAAAACTACAGTATGATATCACAACCATAATATTGATATGATATCATCAAGACAGAATATTTCCGTCAACATCAGTATTCCCTCAGACGTAGAGTTCAGCATAGGGAATATAGTCCATAATATTGTAATAACTATGCATGGTGCCAGATGGGTACTAAACTTATCGGGGTGATCACTTTGTAAGCTATATAAATATCTGATTACTATGTTGTACACCTGAAATTAACATAAAATGTATGTCAACTGCAACTGAAAAGTAAAAATTTTTAAAAAAAGAAGGCAAATGCTCCCTGAAAAGGTAAATAACTTAAAACTCACTTCCCATCTTTTGACTTCAGTTCCTTACCTGTAAAATAAGTAGTTTTGATCAAATGATCTCTGTGGACAACTCCAGATATGAAAATCTAGGACTTACTAGATCTACAAACCAGAGAATGTGAGCAGCTCATGACTATGTTTTCAAGGCTGCCTAGAAATGGAGGTTGGAATCATAAGCAGTCCAAAGTACTTATAATGATCAAACCCTCTCCTAACCCTGATGTTATAAGGAAATATTTAAACATGCCTCCAAGCCTCATGGGCAATTCACTCCCTCTGAGCTATTAGACAACCTTTGGCTAATAAAGTTTAAACAAATAAATATAAAAAATGGTTCTATCCAGCATCCTGAGAGGCCAATTTGCTGCTAATGGTGGTGTTTAGGCCCTAAAAGGGTATTAACTTACAGAGTAGTTAAGTCTCCAAACACAGACCAGAGCTTTAAAAGATGTACAGGTGCCAAAATTAAGGGCCAAATTACCAATCTGTTTTAAATGATGGTCTGGGAATGCTCAGTATGACAAGGAAAATGTATGACAAATAATATCTTCAATACCAAGAAAAAGTTGCTTGAATTTATTAGAGGAAATGTGCTGCCTCTTGTGACTTCTATTTGCCCATTCCTCAAAGAGGTGATTTTTCAAAATCGACTTGAAGTCACAGTTAATGCAAAATGACCTTTTAAACACAAAATAAGCTCATTTTTAACTAAAACAGTTTCCATGTCAGCATTTGCCCAAACCTTTGAGGACGTAGAAATCTTTTCCTTAATGCACATTCCATTAGTATCAAATCTAGGTGCGTCCATGGAATGCTAAATGCCTGCATTACTCAACATGTGCAAAAGCTTTAGTGCAGAGTAAAGCAGGCTGCCTTTCTATTCACCAACAAGTTTAAAGAATTGCATTGGCAGCCCTGCTGGATGACAGCAGAATGACTTCCTGTTAAGTAACCTCCATTCTCCAAGGTGACAGGAAATGGGTTTAAACACTGGTAATATCACTAATCAATTTGAAGGAGCACATGTTCCCAGCCTGCAATTGTGAAGTTTGGTTGCAATGTGTTAGCTGCTTGCTGGACCATGTGATTCAGCAAAATGACAGATGAAAGAAAAGGTCAGATTTACTAAGTGTTGAAGAGGTGTCATCAAGAGTTGCATATTACTTCAAGATGCCCTCTGCATCAGAGGCATCTCATATATAGGAGGTGATTTATCCTACATAATTCTTCAGTTTCCCTATAACTTTTGTGGGAGCTCTCAAATTTATTTCAACACATGAAGAATCAGACTTTCTCTTTCTTATTCCTGATTGAGACCAAATAGTCCAAGGTTAATGATCTTACTTTTATATAATCCTACCTTAACCTTTAAGATAAGTACATGCATACATATACTTTCAAGCTTTGCCAAATACCCTCTGGTCAAGATAAAATGGCCATATTTTCTTCAAAAGTTCTTTCTAGTGCCCCCATTATCTTGATGCTTCAGAGATCAAGATGATTTCCCTGGAAATGGCATTTGTATTTCCTCCCAAAGAAGCACTACTTATTCAGTTTTACACTAAAGAAGACATAAGGATATTTTCCCTTTACTTTTAGAAAAAGAAAGGACTTCTCCCAGAGCTTACTCATATTATAGATTCATTTCTTCAGTCATAATTATTTTTGAGCACTATTCTAAGCCAGGAATTGTGCTATCAGTTACAATAACCAGTACAGCCAGACATAGTTCCTGATCTCTTAGAGATAATAAAACATAATAAATTATTCAAATGAATGCATAAATCATAAATTAAATGTCCATAGTTATTAAATAAATTAAATAACTGTTCAATGAATGTATAAAATTAACTGGGGATGAATAAATAGACATTGAAAGGTAAAGTGACTTTCAAAGACCCCATAATAAGTCTGTTACAGAATATCATACCAATCTCCTGGCTCCCAGCCCAGCTCTCTTTCACTCTGTATCTCAATACATTTCAGTGTGATTCCCATGGACTGAAAGATGATCTGACATTCTATTTCTGAGACAATCTTACAGAACAGAGCTTTTCAAGCTTTTTACCTCCTACTACAACTATAAAATGCTTTGTTCTTTGCTGAGGCATACCTGGGAGAGGAGCAGGGCAGGTGTATGTTGATGTTTTGTGGAGAGGTCAGGGCACCTAGAAGCAACACTGTGATGGACATCCTAAGGTTTTATGAAGAACACACAAGACTACCCTATTGAAAGTAGAAGACATCAGTGCCTTCATGGCTGTTCTTTAAAGGGCATGGATAACCTGCTTCTAAAGTAAAAGAGATATACCTGAGAGAGGTAAAGAGAAGCATTCTAAGTAATGTTCTAGAATAATCACCAACATCTTAAATACTGGCTGGAAATGGTGACTCAGCTTGGTTTAAAAGGTCAGGAACACAGAGGCCATGGACATGACTTGGCCAAATAAAACAACTGGATATGGCATAGGAGGATACTTCTTTGCCAGAAGAGTGAAACCAGGGCCCTCTGAAGCATTTTCTCAAAATTCAGGGTAGCAGAACTGGGTAGTCCATTTTCCAAAATTATAACTCCTTTTACAGTTTAGATTCCTGTCTCAAGAGGAGGGAAGTAAGCTGTTCTCCACACTTAGCCTACAATCTATGTGCCTAATCAACATTTGTTCAACGTGCAAATGGTGTGGGCAGTGGTATTAATCTGAATTTGCAAACATTAATAAACTAGGGGCCCGGTGCACGAAATTCGTGCACGGGGTGGGGGGGGGGGATGGGGGTCTCTCAGCCCAGCCTGCCCCCTCTCACAGTATGGAACCCCTCAGTGGATGTCCTATGATGGCCCCAGTCTGCCAGGCGCCTTTTGTGTGTGTGTGTATGTGTGTGTGTGTGTGTGTGTGTGTGGCCACTGGGGACCTGCCCCCAGCTGCATCTGAGGCTCGGAGCAGTCATCCTGTGTGTGTCTACCTGCTGGAGGCCTGCCCCCAGGCACACCGTCAAGGCTCTATGTTGATCTCTCAAACTCTTGCCCTCCCCTGCATGTTGTTCTCTTTTTTTGAGCTGTGGCCAGGGCTGAGTGCCTGCCTCCCAAGCTTGCCTACTGCCCATCTTCCTCCAGCCACCAGAAAGGAGGGAAAACCCCGCCTCGTGGTCAGGCCAGCCTTTTCCTGCTCCCTGATCCCCAGAAGGAAACTGGGGAGCTGCCAAGCAGGCCCCCAGCCACCAAGAGCTTGCTTTTCCGCTCCCCAGTGCCCCCCAAAGGGCCTAGGGAGCCGCCAAGCAGGCCGCCGACTCTTTCCCACTCACCAGTCCCCTGCTGCCTTCCTTTCCCACTCCCCGGTGCCGCCAAGGGGTCTGGGGAGCTGCCAAGCAGGACCCCGGCCACTTCAGCCTTGCTTTCCTGCTCCCCGGTGCCCCGTAAAGGGCCTGGGCAGCCGCCAAGCAGGCCAAGACACCCCCACTACCTCTTTCCCACTCACCGGTACCCTGCTGCCTTGCTTTC
>PVJC01006430.1:0-55013 GCA_004026665.1 Murina feae | reverse complement strand
ATTCTATGATTGTTACATTGTTTCAAAACTGCTAGAGGCAGTTTAATCGGAGCTGAGCTGAGGGGCGCAGCTTCACTTTCGCTCCTGCCGCAATGGAAAGGGCTGTTTACTCAGGTCCGTGAGTGGCGGCCGCCATGTTGGCTGGGCTAATTTGCATACAGCCGCTCTGATTGGCTGGTGGGCGTGGCTTACCCTGTCTTGGAGAAATGGTTAATTTTAATATTTCGCTTTTATTAGTTTAGATTATATACTGAATTCCCCAAAGGACAGCATCCAACCATAGAATGAGGGGACATGCTTAGGAAAGCACCAACAAAAGCTACTTGGATGTTTTGGCTGGTGGAAATCTCAGTATGACTTAAGGGTATGATGATAGGCCCTGGCCGTGTAGCTTAGTTGGTTGTAGCATCATCTGGATATGCAAGGTTTTGGGTTTGATCCCCCATCAGGGTATATAGAAGAATTAACCAATGAATGCATAAATAAATGGAATAACAAATCTCTCTCTTCCTCTGTTTTTCCCCCAACTTTCTCTCCCTCTCTCTCTCTCTCTCTCTCTCTCTCAAATCAATAAAACAAAAAAAGATGGTGATGTTATCATAAACCAATAAGCCCATGAAACTGTTAGCCATAATATTAACTGCCATCACCATGGTAAATTAATGGGTGTTGGGGCTAAATGGATAGGAAGAACATCTTGGAAGCTCTAAAGGTGAAATTCCCTTTGTACTTTTTTCCTGGTCATACCACACTCTCTGCATTCTACTTGTTTAAGGGTATAAGTATAAGAGTCATTATTATGGCATTTCATGGTTTTGAGGAGAAATTCCAGGAATATTCATATCCTTCCCAGTTAAATACATTTTTTTCAAAGTTCCCTAGGAAGTTACAAGCCAATGGAAATACATCAAAATCAAAATCTTCATAAGCATTTGTTTACAAGATTAAGAGAGGCTCAAAGTATATTGTACATATTATCTTATTAAATCTCATTTAAATTTAATAGTTACCCTGTGAAGTTCTTTTTTTTTAATTTATTGCTCAAAGTATTACAAAGAGTGTTAAATAAGTCTCCATTTTCCCCCTTGACCTTCCCCCCTCCTCCCCTACCCCCAGTGTCTTGTGTCCATTGATTATGCATGTAAGTCCTTCAGTTGATCTCTTAACTCCTACCCACAACCCTCCTGAGCCTTCCAGCTATAGTTTGGCAGTCTGTTCAATGCTGTTCTGCCTCTGTATCTGTTTATGTTCATCAATTTATAATGGTCTTTATTATCCATAAATAAGTGAGATCATGTGGTATTTTTCTTTCATTGACTGGCTTATTTCACTTAGCATAATGCTCTCCAGTCCCATCCAGGCTGCTGCAAATGGTAAGAATTCCTTCTTTTTTACAGCAGCATAGTATTCCATTGTGTAGATGTACCTGTGAAGATCTTTTTGCTCTATTATTTTTTTTTTTCCCAGAAGAGGGAATTAACTCACAGGGATGTCAAATAATTGATGCAACATCACAGGGCAAGAGGCAGAGCTAATGAAAACCCAAGTGTGATTTTGCCTCTGGCTAGGTCCAGCCCAAGGAACCTCTATGAAGTAGGAGAGCAGTCATGGAGATTTTGGCTCCAGCTTAAATCCTAGGCAACTTCTCAACATCCTCTTTCAAACACGAATAGATGGATCTTTCTATATCTGGCCAGTCACATGGTACAGAAACTTAGAGTAGTAAACTTTAAGTTTATGCAAGAAAACTGGGAATCATTCTGAATGGGCTGGTGACATGTTTTACTTTCTATCAACACAGCGGAAGTAAAGCAAGTTGAGAGAGTGATGCCTGGGTACTGCCTTTGAACTCCAAAATGCCCTTGCCCACTGTAGATCTGACTAAGCAGTATCTGCAACCTGAATCATCTGATCACTTTCTCGCCCTTCTGGAGAAATCAGAGAAGCCAATAGGGTAGAAGCTTCCAGCATTGCCCTCTGTTGTAATCAGTCCTGGAAGCTGGACTCTACGCATATCGTGGCAAACTCAAGTGTGGAGGCCCAGGAGGAGAGAAGTCAGAGCTTGGCCACAAAGCATTTATCCTCATATATCTGCAAAGCTGTGACTGGAAAGAGAGATGAGTGTTGTTGTATGTGGGTCAGAGGTAGAACCTTGGCCACTGCCTATAGAAAAGTGGGCTTTGGTTTCTGGCCGTTAGAGCAGTGCAGCAGTGGAATGAGTTGCCTGGTGAGATTCTGTTATGAGAGATTCTTGGGAAACTGGGTGATGCTTGGCCAGAATTGTACAGATCAGTTCTACTCAATGTGTGCTCTGAGGACCAATTCTCACCTATATATTGTTACTCATCGGCAGCTGTGTAAATATGCAAATTGAGAACAAGCACTTAGAAAATGTGTATGAACTTGACAGTCATTTTTATATCTTTTGACACTAATAATAATAAAAGTAAATAAGTGTGAGCTTGCATATTGGACATTTTATTTTATCTTTTCTTGTCTGTGGATGCAGAACACATTGCAAAAAGCAGGTCCTTCTCCATGGATAGTTTGAAAAGCATACGTATAGAGGGCTTTCTGGTATTGGGGACATTGGGCTACACAGACCTTAAAGTCTCTAGTAAACTTGAGTCATGCTCACTCTAATGAATAACTTATGCAAATTACCTAGCAAAGTTCCAAGCACACAATAGGTACTCAGTACCATCTTTCTTATCCTAATTTCGTGATTATTATAGTGCACACAGTGGGAGGCCACCCACCCACTGGTGCACAAAAAATATTATACTTACATGGGAGGAAAGTTGGAAACTTCACTGCGATGACAAAGTATTGGCCTCTGTGATTTTTGGTGGACATTTGCAAATGGAGACACACAGACACACACTTGTACACCCAGACTTTCTTTCTCCTGTGGGCTATTGAAAATTACTTCTTCCTCTCTTGCTGTGGTTTTGCCTCTTCATTCATATAGTATGCATTAAATGAAATGAGGTCATGCAAGCATCACCGAGTGATTTTTTTTTTCTTTTTAAAGCTTTCTATTTGAACTGAAACTTTGGAAGCAAACACTGACAGTTGAGCTCTGGCATTCTAATGACTCCTGAATAACTGGCTATATTCCAGCCCCAGTTTGGGGCGACAAAATGAGGCCGGAACAGCCATGTCACTGGCCACTAGATGGCAAACTCAAACACTCACAGCTTTTATCATCAGCGCTGTTCAAAAGCACACAAAGGATGATGGACAAGAAGTGAAATATAGACTGGAGCAAGTTGGAGTGTATTATCCTGAGCGCACCTGTCTGAGGACTTTATCTTGTTTGTGGGGGGAGGACGGGAAATGATGCTTGAGCTAGCTCCATGATAAATATTATTTCTGCTTTTCATCCCAATGGGATGTTCAACCTAGTCTGTTCTCCCCTCCCTCTTCTTTCCCCTCCCTCCGTCTATAAAACACTAACTTTAATAATCCCTCCAGATATATCTACGTACCTGTGCATCCTTCCTCATGACGTTAGCCAACATTCAGGGGACTACAGTGGACTCAGATGCCAGGCCACCTGACAGAACGCTGCTTTAATGTGCAAGGATCATTTCCGCCCAGGTGTGTGAGATACTGCATATATGGCCAGTGGTGTGGACACAGTTAACATCAGAATAAATGTGTGTGCTGAACTTGGACAGATGAGACCCCAACCTGCTGTGCTGTCGCAGAGAGATGGCTTTTACATTTGAAGGGAGCCATTCCCCACCATAGAGCTGGAAAGCAGCAGTGAGCCCATCACTTTTGGCAGGTTTGAGGAGTCCAGATGTCCATCGTGAATTGGGTTATTTAATGTATCTGTGGGCTGTTTGCAAAGTGGAAATGCCTTCGATTTTGCAAACACCACGTGGACAAATGCCAAATGTGTTGGCCACCAACATCAATGTGTATTTGGGTACCAAATACATATAAAGGACCTTTGCTATTCAATCCAATGCAAATCAAACACTTGGCATTTTAATTTATGTCTGCTTAATTCTGTTTCCTGCATGGAAGCAGCTCCATTAGGTCACCCTGCCAAACTCCGGTGACAGAGGTGTCTCTGTGGGCCTTCTCCCCATGAGGCAATTATCAAACTTATCTACGCAATGCTTGGGTGTGGCATGACCCTTACTCACTTTCATCGTAACTCATCAAATCCCATTTCCACAAAATAAACTGGAAAAATAACCCTGGTTTGACTAAGGAGCTTTCAATATCTGATTCTGAAGAAAATAATTAATTCTGGATGAAACCCAGAGCACAGGCATTATCAGGATGACAATATCAAGTGTCTTACTCAGTCCCATTCCCTAAATCTATGATTTTTAACCAGTTTGTGTGTGTGCACACATGGGTGTTTGAGAATAACATCTTTGAGAATATGTTTGCAGCAATGGGTTTATTTGTGGAGGGTTGGGGCAATTGTACTCAAAATTCAGAACTGTCTCCTCATGGCTTTGTATATCATATGATCTCACTCATTCGTGGACTATCATAAACAACATAAACTGATGAACAAAAGCAGATCCAGAGACAGAGAAGCATTGATTGGATCATCAGACCTCAGAGGGAAGGTAAGGAAGGGTGGAGGTAAAGGGGAGAGATCAACCAAAAGACCTGAATGCATGCATATAGGCCTAACCAATGGACACAGACACCAGGGGGGTGAGGGCATGAGAGGCGGGATAAGGACACATATGTAATACCTTAATCAATAAAGAAAAAATTTTTAAAAAATAATATTCTGTAAACATTTTTAGGGAACTTGTGGACTTCCTAGATGTCTATAGATTAAGAACATGCTTTATGTTTTCTACATATGGTTCAAGTTAAACCAAAAGTTTTATTAACATTAAAGATGATAGCTATCTGAATATCCGCCTTTTATTTTCATTCAACATGATAGACTGGATTCCATTAATCACACTTTTGTAATTTAAAGTGAATATCAGGAAGGAAAGCTTCTCTTCTAAAGGTCCTGCTGGAATAGGAAGATATATTGAAAGTATTAAATAGTCAAATTGGAATAGGAAGATTATTTTGATGAAACGCAATGAATCAAGGTTGTAGCCAAATGATAGTGTCTTCTGTGCTCACAGAAAACTTGGCCCTTCAGAGATCATTGCTCAAGGAAGGGCATTTTGGACATGCTGGTTCTATGTCTCTAATTTACCAACCCATCCTCAAGTCAATCAGTCCCATGGTCTCAACACCCAGGAAGACAATGGAATCAGATAGACAACATTTCACAGATCACACTGTCTTCTGGTCTGTACACAATCTGACCAATATAAGCACTAGCCACTCAACCAAGGTCCACCTAACCCACCTTTGCTGACCACTTTTGCCTTCATTATTCTCTTTGAGTCCTACAGAATGTGCCATCCACATCATCAGATAATTATAACAACTGCAGTATTTGACTTACTTGGCTTTCCCAGTTTCTGCTCACTTGCATCCACAGAGGCATTCCTTCTCCCCTTCCTTTTACTCTCAAAACATATGGTCTTAATCCCAATACCCAAGCCAATTTTGGGTGAAGCTGGAAATTTACAAAAGCCTCATTTCTACTCTCTGATGAGGACTCTAAATCTGTCCTGCTGTGTTCTCCCAGTCCAGCTTCAATAAAAAAAGATATAGCTCAGACACCACCTTCTCCAGGAAGTCTTTCTCGACTTAACCTTTGCTGAGTTAGAGGTCCTTCCTCTGTACTCTCTTCACTCTTTTCCCTTCCCCCACGTTGGTAGCACAGTGCTGACTATGCTGTGTCATGTTTGCTTGTTTATAAGTCTGTCCTTCAACCAGATGGTGAGACCTGTCAGGATAGAGATTGTTTTCTTTTCTCTGAAGCCCTAGCACATAGCACAGTGCCTACTGTTGCTGTTTTGTAGTGATTATGGAATTCTCAGATGAGACTTCTCATTGACCCCTCACCCTTGGTCTTTTCTGCACTAACTAGGTTGATCATGTCTGATTCACTCACCCCGTGACCTTCTTTCTGGGATGTACCCGCTCCCTGTTGACCTAACTCCTACTGGTTACTGGCCTGCCTGGGTTAACTGGACCAACTCCTTTCTCCTGGATCATTTTAAATCTGAGTTATTTTTCCAAGTCCCTTCATTTGCCTAAGTGGACGGCTCTCCAAATTCCATTGTCTCCCCTCCTCCATGCTACCAGTTCACTCTCTGGAAACCTTGCTTTCCACATTGCCAGTGGTATCTGCTACCCTTTTAACTTCAAGAAACTGATTCTTTTGAGTCTCACAACTTGGCACCTTGCTGGGCCACTTACCTTTGTTTCCATAACTCAGGCCTGGGCACCTTTTGGAACAGACTGAGTCATCACTCAAAAGGGGACATCTCTCTCTCTTCACTCTAGTGCTATCTATTTTTGGAGAATCTGCTGACAAGGGAGCATTCCACTGCCTGCAGAGGAGATGCAGGGTTTATAAACAGCCTATCTTTGAACTATCCCTACAAACGCACCTCGGCGTAAAACAGTGCTTCTCAAAAGCCCACGTGAATAAGAATCCCCAGGAGATGCTTAGTGAGACCAGATTCCCACAGCCCTCCACTTTGGTGACTCCACATCAGTACCTCTTAGGTGGAGTTCAGGAAGCGGTGTGTTTGATAAACACCCCAGATAATTCTAACGGCACTATCATGTAGCCTACAAGTCCACCAAGGTCGCTGCAGGGTAGTGACAGCCTTAATCTCTGGGTGAAGAATGGGCAACAGAATAAGTCCCGGATGAGTTCTATCTACATGGACTAGAGAAAGGTTCATCTTGGAAATTTACATTTCACAGGGGAGATGGCACGACAAACTGGCATGAGCTCGGATTTTAGAGACAGATGAGAATCCTGGCTGGAGCCTCTGCTGGCTGTGTTTATCTGAGAATACCACTTACCCCTTTGGGGCATCAATTTCCTGATTTGCAAACTGGGCTTTTCTTTTCAGGGTTTTTAATGGACTCAGAGATACATAATTGAGTAGATTCCATGGGGCCTAGTGTGTGCTAGGCACTCAATAAGTGGTGATTTTATCTTCATACTATAATGGGTAATATCCCTTTAAATTCTAATGATCAGATGCCAGTAAAAAAATGAATCAGAATCAGGAGGGTCTTCCAGAATGCCTTTTCCCCGCTCTACTTTCGGTTTCTCCCTCTGTTTCTCTTTAAGTGGTTGCAGATTTCAAATGAGAAGTTCCCTTCATTTTATTTTAAATACCACAGGAAGTCAGATTTTGACAGCTCTTGTCTGCACGAATGTGATGCCAGGAGGGGGCTGAGGAGGAAGGCAGAGGCTCTCTGCCTACACGGAGGTGTGCAAAGTGGCTGATTAGCCAGGTATTTTTAAAGTTTCATAGGTGTGAGACAGCCTCCGCTAATGAGAATTTTAGGGGATTTCTCAAATCTAAAGTGAAGGGTGCCAAGAGTGGAACATGACCTTGGGGCTTTGCAGTACATGTTAACTAATATTACAAAGAACGCTCCGAACACCCTCTGAAGTCAACTTCTGCAGGAGGCGAGGGGGGAACAGGTGAGGCTCTGGGGACTGGCCCCGGAGAGCTAATGATGGCTGCTATAAATAGATTTCTTCCGAAGGCTGGGGAAGAATATCGCAGGTACTCTGCTCAGAGCAGGAAATGGAGGGCTCTGAGCCAGAAATCAGGTCAAGGGTCCCCACGACAGGGTTTTATTTGGAGCCAAAATTGAAGACATCCATGTATAGAACCACCAAAGCACATGGCTGGACGGAGTGCCCCAGCCTTCGGTCCCCCAGCTGCCCCTGGGACTCCCATCACCAGCTCTTCCACAGTTCACATCTGTCATGAGTGAAGACCTATCTGTGGGGACCTCAGTTCTCTGGGAGCTCGGTGGGGGAACCGAGGCATCCTGAGCACCTGCTATATGCCAAGCCCTGTGCTGGGCAGTTCACCTGAGCCGGTTCTAGCCTCTTACTGAGACTGGAAGCATCTTCTTCTTATTTTACAGGTGGGGGACAACTGATGTCTTGGAGAGGCACCAGCACTGAGTGTGTTCAGGGTTTGGACTCAGGACTCCTTGTACTCACAGCAGCTGAGTACACTGAGAGAGGAGACAAGTGGGCTGCAAATATGGCCCTCGTGGGCAAAAAGGAGGGTGCCTACACCAGGATGAAAAGGCGACGCTGGATACCAAGAGGAGTCCATTTCTGGGGTGGAGAAATACTGGTACAAGCAGCCACAGTGTGCACTGCAATTGGCAATCCGGGTAGCAGGTGAGTCCTTGGGGGAGGGGAGGTGGGAAAAGGCGAGGTTACTGTCCATCTGATGATGGCAAGGAGCTGTGCCCCAGCAAGGCGATGGAATGGCAAAGCTTACAGTCTAGTGGGAAATCCTGTGGCTTTGTGGGGGAAACTGAGGCATATACTAAGGCAAATGGAATGCACTGGATCATTATGGGATTGGGCGAGGAAGTGTTAATGAAAAGTGTGACTCAAGGTTACCTGGGAAATGAGTGTTCTGGATGCCAGGTAGTTTTCCAGGGCCACCAGAAGAAGTTGAGGGTTTTTATGTCTCTTATTCATCCCTCCAGCACTGAGCACAGTGCCTGGCGAACAAGGTCGCCGTACCCTCATCCCTACCCCTGCCTACCTGGGAGCTTCATGCATGCATGCACGGAGGAGCTAGAAATCTGAGATTTAAGGACTCATTCTGTAGCTGACTTCTGTGTCAACTTGAGCAAGACGATCAACTTCACTGCAGAGTTTCTTCATCTGCAGAATTTGTAAAAATTCTTTCCCCACACGCTTTGCAGGGGGGCTGCTCCAAAAAGACATAACGGCACTCCGTACATCGCAGCCATCTGGGGCACAGCCCAGAGTGGTGGATCTCACCCTTGAAGTGTCTTTGACGTCTCAGACTTCATCTTTTTTTTAAAAAAAAAAAAAAAAAGCACGCAGTGCTTCATCCTGCTGCACAATATATTCAAGTTTGCTTTTAATAAAAAATAATGTTATTTTCACCCCAAATTGAGTTCAGCTGATTCCCTGGGAAGATGTGCCTCTTGGACCTTCATGTGCCTCCTGGTACCCTGGGTGTCCCAGTTTTAAAAGGCTTTTGAAAAGAAGAAAGCCAAAATGAAAGAAAACCATAAAGCACTGAACAAGCGCAAGGCATTCTTATATTTCTTATTTATTAATAAATAACTGTTTTTAATAATTAATGCCCATCAAATCCACTTAAATGGCCCAAGTCCTTTAGGAGTGAGAGGCAACCTCAGAGCTCAAGGAAAGCAGTGCTAGAAATAGAACATCTTCATCCTGGCTCAGCGCTGGCGAATGTGTTGTTTTTATTCATAAGAGCTACTGGCTCTTCTATTGGGTTTCCTTTTTCCATCACACCTGAGAGGGATAGCCATGTTCAACACACACACACACACACACACACACACACACACACACACACACACCAGCACCTCCAGCAAAAAAACAACAACAACAACACAACGATGCCTCCACAGTGCCACTTACTTTAATCATGATTGATCAGGTTATATCGCACTACTCAGCAGTTCCAGGGTGGGTGTTATATGCAATTTGCAGAAGAGGAAACAGAAGCTGAGGGAGGGCAGTCATTTTCCAAGGGCACACGGTTAGGTGGAGGTGGAAGCAGGGTTGCAGTGCTGTTCCAAAGCAGAGGTCTGTCTGCAAACTACAAACTACATCCTGTGGCCCAATCTGGCCCACCACCTGGTTCTGTCAATAAAGTTTCATTGGAACACAGCCACACCCATTCCCGTCTATACTGTCTGCGGCTGCTTTGAGGCTATGATGGCGAATCAAGTTATTATAATAGAGACTATTTGGTGCACAAAGTGCTGATATTTATCATCGGACCCATTGCAGGAAAAGTTGGCCAACCCCCACCTAGAACTCTCACTACTCATCACAACCCTTATTTTGACCAACTGAGTTTGTCTTTTTGAGAGCCTGACCCTGAAGTCCCACAGGATGCCGTACCACCTGAGAGCTGAGAGCTATGTTTTGTCTAGAAGAGGAAAGGCCCCTGATGGGAGGGCTAGGTGCACACCTGCTTTGCTTTCACGTGGGGTCCTGCAGGCGCTGCCCCGAGTACCAGTTCACCCTGCTGCTGCAGTGATTTATTGAACACTCACATCCCACTTGTCCACTTACTGAAATTCCTTCCCCGGCTTCTGCTGCGTGGTGATCATATCCAAGTTCCCTAACAGGGCATCCGAAGGCGTTCTGTTCACATCTCCCTCCCTCGGTGCTTGGCATGTTTTTGAGGGCAGGATTTCTGCCGTCATGCCACACTGCATGTGTCTGACCATCCTCCTGAAATATGTCCCTCTTGCCCATCCCATATCCAAGGGAGGAGCCATGGATATGACCAGTCAGTATCCAGGATAATGTGTATTGGTAAATAGAGTTCCTGTGTTTCTAAAAAGCAGACCCATAGGTGGTCTCCCTGTTTTTTTTTAAAAAATACATTTTTATTGATTTCAGAGAGAAAGTCAGAGGGAGAGAGAATTAGAAACATCAATGATGAGAGAGAATCATTGATCAGCTGCCTCCTGCAAACCTCTACTGGGTATGGAGCCTGCAACCTGGGCATGTGCCCTGACCAGGAATCGAACTGTGACCTCCTGGTTCATAGGTTGATGCTCAAACACTGAGCCATGCTGCCTGGGCGGTGGTCTACCCCTTGCAATTACTTGTCTTCTTTCCCTCCCATGCCCCCTCCTCTTCACTGGACAGGTAAATCAGATGGCTCTCTTCTGCCATCTTCAAGGGCGAAGGCATTGTCTCATCTCATCTCATCTCATCCCTGCTGTCGCACCAGAGCTGTGCAAAAGTAGAGTGTAGCTGGCTGGCTGCACTGACAGAGTCTGTTTCTGTGGCCAGTGTGTGTAGAATTTGCTCTGTTGGGACACTTAGACCTGAGAAGGGATCAGTGGCAGGATTGGGCTGCCACTGTGGTCCTGGATGAAAGACACATAACAACCCCCAAACTCATTGTGAAGTCACAGGGACTTTCCTCTTTATCTTCATGCCAGACACACAAAACCCCACCTGGCTACCCTAGGACTCGTGAATCTGTACATATTGCCCTTTTTATGAAATAAACCCTCTCTTTCTCTAACTGGCTAAATCCTACTCCTTCTCAATAGCTCAGTGCAGGCTGTGTGGCTGTTTTCTTGTGTTTTTTTTTTGTTGTTGTTGTTGTTGTTGTTTTTTTGCAGGGGGAGGGGGGAGGGAGGAAGGGTATTTTTTGATGTCCTCAGTTGGATTTGTTAAGTCTCTCCTCCAGGCTCCAAAGCTTTCTGTACCTGCTCCTGTCCTGGCAATGATTACATCCTCTTAAACTGTGGCTTTACTTCCCAATACTCCCATTAGATGGTCGCTCTCTGAGGGTGGATATATTCTTATTCATTCATTCATCTCCTATTTCCCCAAACCAGCACACCATCTGACACGGGGTGTGTGCATCAGTTAGGTTCCATTTGGCTACAAGTAACAGCTCTTGAACGACAATTGCTGAGTCCAAACATCACATGCTCACTAAAGTGGAACTCCAGTGTTTGATGGTCCCAGGGTTGGTCATCTAAGATGCTGCATTTTTCAGTCCTTTCATTGGCCATCGTCTACATTGGGGAGGTCTCCTTCATGGACACAAGGTGGATATCTTAGCTCAGAGCATCACACCTCTGCATGGCGACTTTCAAAGAGAGAGCAGGATGGGTAACGGGTGCTGAAAAGGCTTTCTACGTGTGTGGGTTTCTTGCGTCACTGGGGGGTAGTTCCTGGAAACCACCTCCAGATAATTTCTCTTTATCTCTGTTAGGCAAGAATGAGCCTACAAGCTCTCTACTAAACCACTCTCTAGAAAAGGAGCATCTTTCTATGGTGACTGGCTTGTAAGAGTGAAAGTTTATCAACTGAGAATGCCCAAATGTCTATTTATGCCATAAATTCTGTATATAGGGGGCAATTTCTTTTCAAAGAGTCACTGAGATAATTAAAAGATGAGGGTTTACCTAACCACTTTCATGAGGGGATCATTTCCTAGTCAGAGGGAGGTGGGAGGAGCTACACTCTTCAATACTCCATTCTGTCCCACCATGCCAGATGGGGAGTTAGGGAATGTAATGGAGCCAACATTTCAGCCCACCATTGATGACACAGATTCTCTGGAACACATCTTAACTCTCCTTAGTTCTATCACCAGCTATCAGAATCTATGCAGTATCATTTCCAGCTTGAGACACTGGGGTTAGAGCTGAGAACTGGACAGACATCGAGGGGGAGATCCACAGGGAGAAAGAGGATGAAGAGACTTACCTCCATGAAGGTGGTGTTCTGACATTCATTCAATCAAATATTTATTATAAACCATGACGATGATCTAGTGATGAACAAGTCAGAAAGGATCCTTGCTTCTAAGGATCCTTGCAGTCTACTTGGGGAGACAGATGATAACGATGGGAATATATAAATAACAAAAGGACATCTAGAAGTAAGTGCTGCTAATCAAGAGGGTAAAGATGGGAAGTGAGTGGGAGAGGACCCAGTGACATGAAGGGGTGTGTGTGTGTGTGTGTGTGTCCATGCACACGAGCTCTTGCTGGGCAGAGGGCACTGCGAGGATAGAGCTAGGAGATAGTTTTGCCTGTTTAAGACATGTCCAGAGTGAGTGAGGGTGAGAATCCAGGGACGGGGGTTTATGAAGGAAGGCAGGGCTTTGCAGGCCGTGCTGAGGAATTTCTTTAAAGTACACTTGCCCTGCCTACTCTTGGGCTAGCATGAGCGACCTAGATAAGAAATGCATAAGATACTTCAAATAGCAGCTGTAGGGCTTGCCTGAGCCTATTATTTGTCATTATGTTCTTTGAATTGGAGGATGCAGCTGGCATGAATACTGCTGTTTGCACAGCCTATTTGCTTGGTGTACTGTGGTCCTGGTTAATGCAAGCGTCAGTGCAATCTTCCTGTGTTCTGTGGCTTCCCGAGAGAAGCAGCATCATGGATTCAATAAAGCTGGCAATAAAGCCCATATTAATAATGTATGCGGAGCTGTAGATGTCTATTTATAAGGTGCAGAATTGCAGTCCAAATGCATCACTTCTCCTTCCTCAGATGAATGTAAGTGGCCCTGAACTATGTTAGATGAGGTTTCTCTCCCAACCTGACGGCCCTTTTCTCCAAGCTGCATATTAAGAGCTGAGCTAAGTGCTGTGCCAGCGCTGGGACTGTTGCATACACATTGCCCCTTGAGTCTGGGAGGATCATTTATGCAGGAAACAGGAGATAAAGCATGCCTAGACACACACTCTGACTTGCAGGTAGAAACAGGATTAAGTGACTGGGAAACAATGTGAATCAGGAGATGGATACGTTTTTCTTGGGAGACATTCTTATAAGAAAAGTGTTCAGTGAGGCAGGAGGACAAGGGGGAAAAGGCACCTAATGTGTGATGTGCACTTACTATGTGCCAAAGAAATACTAAGATATATGTGTGTGTGTGCGTGTGTGTGTATGTATGCTGCAGACAACGTTTGTGTCTCCCCCAAATTCATGTTAAAACTTAGCCTCTAATAGGATGATAATTGAAGATGGGGGCTTTGGGGGTGATTAGATTATGCAGGTAGAGACCTGGTGAATGAGATAAAGACCTTTATAAAATAGAACTGCCTCACTCCTTCCAACATGTAAGGACACAGTGAGAAACCGGCCATCTGTGAACCAAGAAGTGGGTCCTCACCAGACACTGAATCTGCTGGTGCCTTATCTTGGTCTTCCAGCCTCAGAACCATGAAAAACAAATTTCCATTGCTTCCTAGCCACATTATCTATGGTATTCTTGTATGGCATCCAGAATGTTATCTTTTTTTTAAAAAAAAGATAACAGAAACAAGCCATTAACTTAAAGGGAACAATTCATATTTATAGAAACCTACTATGTGCTAGATAGCTCCATATACATTATTTTATTTCACTGACCCCTCACACCAAACCCATCATCAATCAGTTAGAAGAGATTAAGTTTTGTTGCTATAACAAATGACCCCACAGTCTCTACGGCTTCTATTAACAAGGCTTAATAAAATCTCGGTCATACCACAAGCTCATTGTGGGTCGTTGTCTCTCTGCTTCATGACATCTTCACTCTGGGCCATCTTCACTCTGTCTAGAGCATCACCGATAATTGTGGCTGAGAGAAAAGACTCCTGGTGAACCATGCAGGGACTACTAAAGCCTCTGCTCAGAACTGGCATACGTCTGTTCACATTTAATTGGCCAGAACAAGTTACATAACCAATCTGAGCTGAATAAGGTGAGGATGTATAATCTTCATAACATCTTCTCCACAAGTCCCCCTGCCTCTGCTCAGAAAAATAACTTTCCCAAAGTGCAAATCTAGCCATGCTTCTTTCCATATCAATGCCCTTCATTATCCTCCTTCAATGATCCCACTGAATACTACTTATGAAGCACCTACTACGTACAAGCATTTAGTAGGCTTTAGGATCATAGTAGTGGCCAAAATACCACTCTCACTACTTTTATGGGGCTTATAGCCTAGAGGGGAACCCAAACTTAGCCGTTTACACAGGCATGTGTAAAACAGTGATGGTGTTAAACTCTACAAAGGAGAGAGACACTCTGTGTGGAATAAAGTCCAAAGTCATAAAGGATGCATCATGGTGTGTTGTTATTTTTGCACTGTCCTTCTCTCTCCTCCATTAATCTTGTGGAGACTGTAGAACAGAGAATGTGTTTTCTTCATAAATTTATCCTCAGAGACTTCGCTAGAGCCTGTTACATAATGGAAACTCATTATTCCTTGTTGGTTGATTGAGTCAATAAATAATTTTATGAATTACACTTGATTGTATTTCCAAACCTGGGTTGAAATGGGTTAGGATTCAGTCAAGGAGAATGAAAATAAAGATAAGTAACGTTCAAAACCATGGGCCTCAGTGTCACAATACCTCAGACTGGGTCCCAGAAATGACACTCATGAGTTATAAGGTCTTGAATAAATAACAGCACTCGCCTGATTCTTAGCACTTTCTCATAGGGTGGTGTGAAAATGGAATAAAACAAAGCATGTAAAACACTAACTGTGATGCCTGGGCAATGGTAATCACCCAATAAATGCTAAGACACATTAGCATTTGTATTATTTATTGAGGATATACTATGTGTTTAAACACTTGGGAGGTGCTTAACAAGTATCATCCAATGTAATTCTCACAGCAAGTGCCAGCCATCCCATTGCACAGATGCACAAATTGAGGCCCAGAGAGTTGAAATAAATTTTTCTAAAGCCCATAGAGAGTAAACAAAAAGGTCAGGAAAATAACATAAAATGTTGCTGTGGCTTTTTAAGGATGAGGGGAAATGACAAAATAGTTTGCCACTGGGGATTTATTTAAACACTGATCTTCAGCAGTTTCCATTCTTTTCCTAACAGTTGCTATAGGTCCTAGGGAGTTGGCCTTAGTTTGTAGAGGCCCATTCTATCCCTTCACAGGGTCTCCCCAAGTAGAATTTCTTTTAATATCTTTTACCTTGAGTGTTTTTCAACTGTGAAAGCAATCCCATCTTTTTAGAAGTTCTGTGAAAATTTAAAATACATAAAATGCTGCAGATATTCACTGAGGACATAAATTTATTTAATAAAATACCTGCATGTGTCAAACACCAAAATGCTGACAATTATTATTAAGAAAATACGGAGTAAGAAAAAGAAATAAAATGCATTTGGATTGGAAAGAAACATGTATAACTATACCTTTTGATGACATATCTTGCCTATAAAAATACTAAGAAATCCACATACATGAAAAAATTATTAGAATTAATAAATGAGTTCAGCAAGTTTGCAGGATATAATGTTTCTATATAAAAATCTATTGTATTTTTATACACTAGCAATGCACAATCCTATCTAATAAAAGAGTAATATGCAAATTAGGCATCACTCCATGACAAAGATGGCTTCCCCAATAGCCACAAGATGGCCACCCCCATGGACACAAGATGGTGGCACACAGTCCAGCTCAGCCCCACCACTAAAGTGGTCAGGATTGTTAGCCAGGCAGGTGGCGGGGAAGGCGGGAGGCCCAAGGTGTGGAAGAGGTGATCAGAGGGGGATGGAGGTTCCCTGCCAAGGCCAAAGGCCTTCACCAGAGGCCTCAGGCATGGGCAAAAGCGGAGCTGGTGATCGGAGAGGGCAGGGGCAGAGCTGGTGATTGGAGGGGTATGAGAGTGCCCTACCCAGGCATAAGGCCTGGGCCAGAGGCCTCAGGCCTGAGCAGAGGCAAGGCCAGAGACTACAGGGGACTGGGCTCCATAGAGCCAGCGACCAGAGAAACAGGGGCAAAGCCTGCAGTCACAGGGGTCTGGGCACTAGTGGAACTGGCAAAGCAAGGGTCTGGGGGTCCCCTGCCAGGCCTGGAACCTTGGCCAGAGGCTGCCAGTGGGGCAAGGGCAGAGCCAGCGATGGCAAGGGGCAGGATCAGAGCCAGTGATTGCAGAGGCCTGGGCTCTGTGAAGCCGGCGATCAGAGGGGTTTGGGGGTCCCCTGCTCTGGCCTGCAGCCTCAGCCAGAGGTTACAGGCCTGGGCAGGGGTGGAGCTGGGATTGGAGGGGCAGGGATAGAGCTGGTGATCAGAGTGAACTACAGAAGAAACACTTTTTCTTAACGTTCATTGGCTAAGCTCCCTGTATGCCACTGGTAATATTCTTAGTAACTTGGGTAATAAGAATCCAAAAAGGCTATCTAGGGTTTTCCACCACACTCCTGGAGAAAAAACATGAAGGTCCACTGCTGGAAGGCTAAGAAATGTCATATCCTGCCCTAGCCAGTTTGGCTCAGTGCATAATGCCTCAGCCTGCTGACTGCAGGGTCTGGGTTCACTTCTGACCAAGGGCATGTACCTAGGTTGCAGGCTCCTCCCTGGCCAGGGCCCAAGTCAGGGCATATGCAGGAGGCAACCAATCAAAGTGTTTCTCTCACTTTGATGTTTCTCTCTATTTTTCCCTTCTCTTCCACATTCTCTAAAAATCAATGGAAACATATCCTCAGCTGAGGATGAAAAAAGAAAGAAGGAAAGAAATGTCATATCATATGAAAGACACATCTTGAAAATGCCTAAAGAAAGTTGTCATTTTTTCATGGTGAAGGGACTGGAGTCCCTCTGTGTTGATGAAAACACCTTGGTGGCTGTGGTCACTGGCAGTGGCTGCAGCAGCGGGGTGATGGGGCTGGTAGCTTCCCCTGATTAACCTGGTGGATCCCACAAAAGGAGCCAAACATGCAGCTTAGGCCCGCTCCCCAAGGGGACCAGGTGCCCCTTTTTTCAGAAATTGGCAAGCTGATCCTAAAATTAATATGCAAATGCAAGGGATGCAAAGGAGCCAAAAGCATCTTGAAAAAGAACAAAGTTGGCAGACTCCCATTTTCTATTGGGAACAATCCAATTATCTATAACTGAGGAATGAATAAACAAAATATAGTGCATCCACACAGTCGAATATTATTCAGCCATAAAAAGGAATGGACCATCAATGCTTGCTACGATGTGGATGTACCTTGAAAACTTGCTAAATGAAAGAAGTCAGACACAAAAGTCCACATGTTGTGTGATGCTATGTGACTGTAGAAAGTATGTAAATTGTTGCCAGGAGCTGATAATAGTGAGGAGTGGGGTGACTGCTAATAGGTGTGGACTTTTTGGGGAGATGTTGAAAATACACTGGAGTTAGATAGTTGTAATGGTTGAACAAACTTGCAACTGTAAAAAATAAAAACACTGAATTATACGCTTAAAAAGGCTTAATTTTATTGTTTGTGAATTATAAATATTAAAAAATAAAAACTTGGTGTAGGATGACACATACTTCTCTGGAGTCAATTGCTGCTAATGCTTGTATCTCAGCTTGACACTGGCTGTGAGACCTTGAACCTGATACCTACATGGCAAGTGCCCAGTGTCCTAATGTATCTAAGGGATAAAGGGCCTCTGGGTTATACCATGCATGAGAGGTGCCCGGGACAGCCCCCGGCATGAAGTAAGAGCTCAGTAAATTGCTGTCTTGACCTGTAGGAGTTATAATCTAGACAGAGGATTGACCCACAAATAAGTAGAAATGTCAGTATAGCCTGTCACGTGCTTTGATGGTGAGAAATGCCAGGTGTTTTTGGAGCAGTTGGACAGGCTGTCTCAGCAGTCGGAGGCAGCAGGGAGGTTTTCCTGAAGGAGATGATGAGCTTGGGTGAGCTTAAAGGGCAAGAAGGAATCGAGCAGGCCAAGAAAATGTTGGTACTTCCAGATACAGTGGGATGCCCAAGGCTCAGATTTGAGAGAAAGAGTATGCGCTTTCCTGGAAGAGAGAACGGGAGATGAGAAAAGAGTGGATATGGGGCTAGAGCAGCAAGCAGGAGCCAGACCACAAAGGGCCTCATACAATTATTTTTTTTAAAGAATTGGGTTTTATGTTGGGGACAATAGGAAACCATTGCAGGGTTGTAAGCCAGGAATATAGAATTAGACTTACCTTTTATAAAGCTCCCTATGGCCAAGGGGTGAAGGGCATTTTAGCAATGGGCAAAAAAATAAAAGTGTAAATGTGGCACCTCACAACTGACAGAATGGCTACCATCAATAAATCAACACACAACAAGTGTTGGTGAGAATGTGGAGAAATGGGAACCCAAGTTCACTGCTGGTGGGAATGCAGACTGGTACAGCCACTAAGGGGAACAGCGTATGTTACCTCCAAAAATTAAAAATGGAACTGTCATTTGATCCAGTGATCCCACTTCTAGGAATATATCCTAAGAAGCCTGAAACACCAATCAGAAAGAATATATGCAGCCCTATGTTCATAGCAGCACAGTTTACAATAGCTGAGATCTGGAAACAGCTCAAGTGCCCATCAGCAGATGAGTGGATAAAAAAGCTGTGGTACATTTACACATGGAATAGTATGCAGCTGTAAAAAAGAAGTATCTCTCACCCTCTGAGACAGCATGGAGGGACCTGGAGAGTATTACGCTAAGCGAAATAAACCAGTCAGAGAAAGACAAGTATCACATGATCTCACTCATATGTGGAATCTAATGAACATAATAAACTGACAAACAAAATAGATCCAGAGACATGGAAGCCTGCAATAGACTGATGAATCTCAGAGGGAATCAGAGGACAGGGGCAGAAGAGATTAAACAGGGAACTTGTACGTATTTGTGCATAACCCATGGACACAGACAACAGTGCTGTGAAGGCCTAGGGAGGGGCAGGGAGTGGGGAGGAAGGACCAGTGGGGGGAAAAAGAGAACATCTGTAATACTTTCAACAATAAAGATACTTTTTTTTTTTAAGAAAAAAAGAAACTAACAGTGTGCTGAGGAGTGAATATGAAGAACAGGGTGGCTTCTGGGTCCTTAATTTAGCTAAGAAGGAAGATGGTTACTTTTTCTGAGACAGAAAGCGGAGGGGGAGAAGGAGGAGAGGGGAGGAGGAAACAACATGATTTCCAGGTTGGGCAGGTGAGAGACAGGTGTCTGTGCACCTCCAGGCACTGGTGCCAGTTCTACAAGGCCGTACCAGCAGCCCACCCTTAAATTGAAGCATTCATCACTTTTAAAGAGCTAGCATCAGATGAGTTGTCAGACTTGAAGTTACTATCACTCATAGGCAGCTCTGAGTGAGCTTGGCCAAACCACTTCGCTATCTGAACTTGAATCTGATCACCAGTAAATTTAGGTAAATGACAATTCCTCCTTGCTGTCATTCACAGGGGAGTGTGTGGGCATGAAATGAAATCCATGCATAAAAGTGATGTATGTTTTGTAAAGTGTTATATACACAGAAGATGCTAATGTTATAACATAGAACATAAATAATAATTCTATGACGAATGATGGATTTCCAATGAGTTTTCTTTTCTCTTCTTTTCTTTTTTTAAATCCTCACCCGAGGGTATTTTTTCCATTGATTTTTAGATAAAGTGGAAGAGAGAGAGAAAGACAGAGAGAAACATCGATGTGAGAGAAACACATCGATTGGTTGTTTCCTGCAAAGCCCCAACTATGGCCCAGGCCAGGGAGGATCCTGCCACCAAGGTATGGGACCCTTTGGTCTGCAGGTCAACACTCTATTCACTGAGCCAAACCAGCTAGGGCTCAGTGAGTTTTCTTAAAGACAATAAATGTGTGCATTGATCATAACAACATTAACTGAGTCCTGGCATCTCTTTGATACTTCCCTCTTTGATACACTGCTTCCACACTTATTATCTGAACAGATACTTCCCTGAGTAGACAACCAGGCTGAGATGTATTTCCCAGTGCCACCTGGCTAGTAAGTATCAGAGATGGTCTGACTCCTATTCGATGATGCTTGCTGCTAGACTGTATGCTCTGTTGAAAAGGCACTTGAGCCCAGCCAGTGTGCCTCAGTGGTTGAGTGTCAACCTGTGAACCAGGAGGTCATGGTTCAATTCCTGGTCAGGGCATATGCCTGGGTTGTGAGCTTACTCTCTAGTAGCGGGTATGCAGGAGGCAGCCAATTGATTCTCTCTCATCATTGATGTTTCCATTTCTCTCTCCCTCTCTCTTCCTCTCTGAAATAAATAAAAATATATTTTAAAAAAAGAAAAGAAAAGGTACTTGAAGATCTGGCTCTCTAAACTCTAGACAATACGTGCTATTTTACAGTAACTGCAGAGGCTGCTATTGCCTACTTAGCAACTATTCTCCTCTTGTTGCTTAGTAATAAAATTCTGATTGTATTTGGTGTGGCAAAGTGCTCAGCTGTCACAGTACATATCCCAGCCTTCCTGTGGCAAGGCATGGCTATTTGACTAAGTTCTCGTCACTTATATGCAAGTGGAAATGCATAGGATTATGAGACAATTTTTTTAGAAAGAACTGACATCACAGGGATGCCCTTCTCTCTTCCTGCTGTCTAGAATGGGGACGTGATGGCTGGAGCTCCAGCAGCCATCTTGGACCATGAGGTGACCTTGAGAAGGAAAGCCTGAACTCCTAAACCATCTTATCAGCTCTAAACTGCCCACCTCTAAACTTTACTTGAGATATAAGCTTTATTGAGATATAATTGACAAAATTATGTATTTGTAGACATAAAATATAGTGAAATAATCACCAAGATAATTAAAATATCCATCACCGCACAATGTTACCATTTTCTTTTTCCCTCTCTCCCTCCCTCCCTTTCTTTCTTGCTTTCTTGCTTCCCTCTTTCCTCTTTATTTTTGTGTGGTGACAATACATCAGATCTATCCTCTTAGAAAATTTTAAGTACACAGTATTGTACTGTTAACTGTAGTCATATTACTTGTCCATTAGATCTCTAGAATTTCATCCTATATAACTGAAACTTTGGACCTGTGGACCAACATCTCCATTTCTCCCCACCCCCACCCAACCCCCTCAACCCTCCCCACCCAGGCCCTGGCAACCACCATTCTACTCTCTGCTTCTGTGAGCTAAACTTTATTTTTCATATGAGGAAGAAACATTTTCTACTTCACTTAAGCCCCCACCTTCTTGGCTTTTTTTGGTTAAATGCAGCGAATAACCTACTCAAGAAAATAACACCCTCTATGCAGGGCCGACTGCTGAGATGCCCACTCCTTAGATGGGGCAGTGGTGTTTTTCCCACCAGTCACTTCAAGCAAGGACCCCATGAGAAGTCGGCTTGCATGAGAGATCGCTTCACAGGATGGCAGCGTTGGAAAGTAAGCATCTTCTTGATCTGTGGCCTTCCTTTCCAATGTCCTTAGGCCGAGGGCTCACTGTGCACATTTCCTCTATTGCCAGGCCTGTGGTCCGATGAGTAGCATTTCTTCTTACCTTGCTCTTTTAATGCCAGCCCAGCAGATTGCCGACTGCATCTAAGTACCCTCCATTATCATCAAGGCAAATGGGTGACTGGACCCCCCCTGACCAGGCAAGTCAACTGGAGCAAATTGACGTTGCGCTGGAGCAAACGGGAGGGCTAACGAGCAATCTGGGCAAGTCCGGGGACCGCTGACGCCGCTCCATGGCTCGGATTTCCAGAGACAGCTTCATGTCAGCATCAGTGGATTCTACATTGGCAGCCTCCTCCCCACACCGTCAACTCCATACCCGCTGACATCTTCCTTTCTTTCAAATTGGCAGCCAGAGCCAGGGAAAACCTAAATTTAACTTCCGGAGAATAGGCCTCATGACATTTGTGGACCTTGCATGTTCGGTTTAAGACTTTGAAAGCTAATTTAGCCATGCGATGCCTCTGTAAGTGATGAGGGTTGATACACCTGAACTTCTGTCATTGTTAGCCACTGCGCTTCATTCTGTCTCTTGAGACTTCATCCCTTAATAACTGCTATCTTAGGCCCCAGAGGATAGCACTAATGAGTATTTGAAAATGCCAGGTTCTTGGCACTGTGTGCTGATTTAAAAAAAAAAAAAAAGAAATAACACCCATCAGTGTAATGGTCACTCAGTGAGGGGCATGGGAGATGCATTATGCATGACTTGTCTTGTCATTTCCAGCTCTCCCTTGAATTCCCACATTCAAAGTATAAGCAATTAAGTGGCTCTTGGACCAAATCTTAATTAATTCCAGGTATTGGGACCAAGGGCCTGAAATAAAATGCCATATATATTTTATGGCATTTATATATTAGCTTTGGAGAGATCAATGATGGCTGCTGAGGGACAAATCTCTCTTCTTAGGCTGGGCTCCCCAGTATACAACATTGCTGTTCAAGTTTGAAATCTTTGTTGGGAGATGCCGAAATCTACCATAAAATATCAGAGACTAAACAATCCTATGAGATAACAATTCCTTAGAGAGAAGAGCTTTCTTAGTTGTTTTGCATTTTCAGCATCTAGCACGTAGTAGGTGTTCACCAAGTTCTGGTTCAGTGGAACACATTAATCAAGTTTCTGCACTCTGACATCAGCACTGCGGCCTGGTGGATCTGGGCATGGGCCTGCTTATAATGTTCAGTTGGTGTATTTCAAGCTGGAGGGCCTGTTGGTTTGGGGGTTGCTGCACCTAGAAAATGCTATTTTGAGCAGTTAAATACTCTCTATATTTGATTTGATCTTCATGCACTGCTCTAAAAAAAAATCACATTGCCATTCCTCTTTCCTCCTAGCATTTAAAGTCTTTAAAATGGCAAACTAATCTTGAGCACAAATGGTAGGGTTTCCATCTGGCAGGCATATGACCACTGTCAGCTATGTGACTGTGAACATTATCAAAGTTTGCCTGTCCATTTAAGCCTTTGCTGGGCATATTGGTTTTTCTTTTTCAAAATTGCTTAGGTAATGTCAATATCAACCAGTGTCAGAAATGAACCAAAACAAACTCACAGAGCAGGTCCAGCCAGCTCACTTGCATGTTGTAGAGCAAAGCTCATGGCATTGTATATCCAGTTACTGAAGAATGGCAGCTCTTTTATCTCTGTTCATTTGTGTTGGTTATAACATGGTTGTTCTGTACTAGCCCAATACTTCGGGGACATACCAAGAATCTTCTTTCTTTTTATAGACATCAATGTCCCAAGTTTAGTAACTGCCCCAAAAGGGAGGAGGAAAATAAAGAGGTGGAATGAGCAAACCGAGAAGGAAAAACTGCCAACACAACAGCAATAAAAAGTCATCAGAATAAACAGTTTTACTTCCAGTATATATAGAGCACCAAACTCAGGCACAATTTTTCCATAAGGAAAGCATAAATGTGGGATCCATTTGAAAGAATATCCTCAAAGAAGACATATAAATGGCCAACAGGTACATGAAAAGAGGCTCAACATCACTAATCATCTGGGAAATGCAAATAAAAACCACACTGAGATATTACCTCATGTTAACAATGGCTATTATAAAAAAGATAAGACAGAACCAGTGCTGATGGGGTTGTGGAGAAAAGGGAACTCTGGTGTACTTTTGGTGAGAATGAAACTTAGTAAAGCCACTATGTAAATAATATGGAGATTCCTACAAAAAATTAAAATTAGAACTACCATATGATCTAGCAATCCCACCTCTGGGAATGTATGTGAAAGAAATAAAATTGCTATATTGGAAAGATATCTGCACCCCCATCACAGAATCATTCATGATAGCCAAGACATAGAAATGACCTAAGTGTTCATCAATAGATTGTGAGTGGATAAAGAACATGTGATACACACACACACGCACACACACACACAGAGGAATATTATCTACGTATTTATATAAAAGCCTAAGGGACCATCCCACCATCCGGCGGTCCAACTGGTAACTCTGATGTGCAATGACCATCAGGGGGCAGATGTTCAATGCAGGAGCTGCCGTGATGCGCACTGGCCATTTACAGAGAAACAGCCCTGCAGACCTAGTGCTCACAAAGCAACACTTGGCTTTTTCCAAGTGGACACAGGCCCCCCCACCATCCCAGGGTGATACCCCATCAAATCACAGCCAACGCTGCTGAGACCCCATGGCACAAATGTGCTCACAGCCCAGCCCAACCCAAAAATGGTAGCTGTGGGCACCGGGAAATGACGTCTCGTAGGAACGCCCGACTTCCTCTCCCAAGCAATGACTAGCCTCCTTGCAGTTTCTTCAGCCCAGGAACACGATGTGCTTTATATCCAGGAGCAAACATTTCACATTTTAACCAAATGTCTGTGAAGCGTGTTCCTGTGCCTCATCTCATTTGATCCTCACAGAAGTCCTGGAGTGGGTAGATAGGAGACTCGGTGGAATCCTATTTTCTTTTCATTAGCCAGAAAACGGAGATTTGGAAAGCTTAGAAACTTGATCTAACTGAAACTTGACGCAACCTTGAAAATGACTTCCAGTTTTCTCACTGCTCAGAATATAGTCAAACACTGCTGCAGTTAAATATTTTACCCTTTGTTCTCCCTCTTTGATCCACAATATTAATCTGCTTTATGTTGATATTTACTACTGTGTTGCTAACAATTACCTGAAAGAGAAGTTGGGGTGTTTCACTGGACTGGGAAAAGTTTAGCTACATCAGAAAGCAGGTGTAATTAAGCAAGTTTATTCTCTATATATAAAAGGCTAAGTTGACTTGCACATGCGAGATACGTATAAAGCTCTTGCTGGCACCAATTGTACACATGTGTTTCGATCTGTCATTGTCGATCATGAATTTGGTTGACACTTCTATCATAGAGAAAGGGCAAATAGCAATATTAAAATATTTCTTCTAATTAATCTCCTTTCAATGTGCACAAATTTGTGCACCAGGCCGCTAGTGTGTGTGTGTGTGTGTGTGTGTGTGTGTGTGTGTGTATCTCCATACCATTGTTCTCCTTAACTTACATAATGTTATATATCCTAACTTTAGAAAAATGGCAACTCATGGGCAGGAGACTTTGACTTTGGCATTTAAAAGAGTGCTACTTAGTACAGGAAACAAAGCAGGGATCCAGAAGCTGCAGCCTTGGTGCAATTAAGGTCAAAGGGAACATCTGCAGAACAGTTCTGGTTCGTAACTCCTGCCCCTTGGAAGTCTGCTCCCTGGACTGCTAGAACACCTCATGGCAATTTGAGATGATGGGCTGACTGTGCAATTGCAGGCAGTTTGCAAAGCAGCAGCGACCAAGGAGTGAGATTTCTTTCATCTGCTCCGCATCAGCATGTAGTTGTTCTGGATGGCCCAGAGATTTCTGAAACCCAGAACCACAATTAGCAGATAACCTTCTGAGGGAACAGTATTGTTGTGCCTTTGAAAGTTTCGACACAATAGGCTGCTTTCTTTTTCTTTTACTTTGTTGGCAAGAACACCAGTTGGTATAGCTTTATTTTGAGCTCAAATCCATCAACAATTCAAGAGAATTAATAATGTATTTATATCACATGCTAGTAGTAGCATAAAATTATCTATAAATGTTTAATAAATACTCTGCAATGCTTTTGGAACACATTCTGCATGATAAATAAATAACAATGGATTCCTTATGAAATATTTATCCTCAGGATGGTTATTGTTATGTTGTAACTGCTTGGGAAGTCATTACTAACAAAGTGAATTGAGTTATCAAAGTTATAGATATATTTAGTCGCCATTCATAATGAAATGTGTAACACTTAGAATGAAAATAAAGACACTGGAAACAGTTGTTGACAAAATTGTAGCTGTCGGAATCACCAGTCACACTTAGCAATTCACAGACATAAAAGATTGGCAACTCTTTAATAAACTACTGTTTAATAAACTATGTCTCATAAAAACGGGGTCCTGGTATCCTGCAAATTTGAGGAACTCCTGATGGATTCTTCTCTATGAATGGCAACACTTAAGCATGGAGTCTTCCCGAAAGTCTCACAGGTTTGACAGGGCATGGAGCTAAGAGTTCAACAGATGATCATGCATTTGATACAAAAAAGGTATCGTCTCAGTGGGAACAATATACATAGGATATTCAGGGGTGAACATATGAGTTCCATAATTTCAGCATTTGTATTTTGACAGTCAACAAAAAGATTTTTATCTTTTTTTTAATTTAAATTGAGGCATCATTTACATACATCCATTTTGTTTTGTTATGACAAATGTCCACAGTCATGTAAACACCACTAATTCAAGTACCCCCATTTTCCCATGTCCCTTGCGGTCAACCCCTTCCCCAACCCCAGCTTCTAGAAAACAATGGTCTGTTCTCTATCCCTATAAATTTGCCTCTTCAAGGATGTCATTATAAGTAGAATCATAATTTTATAGCCTTCTGAGTCTGGCTTCTTTCAGCATAATGCATTTGAAATTTATCCACATAATTGTAGGTATCAGTAGTTCATTCCTTTTTATTGCTGAGTAGTATTTCACTGTGTGACTGTAGCATAGTTTGTTATTTCTTTCACCAGCTGAAGGGCATTTGGGCTGTTCGTCAGTTTGGGGCAATTGTGAATAAATCTACTGTTAACAATTGGTTACAGGTTTGTGTGTGAATATAAATTTTTGTTTTTAAAGGGTAAACACTTAGGAATCAGACTACTGGGTTATATTGTAAACATGTGTTTAATTTTATAAGAAAGCACCACCCATCCTAGCCGGTTTGGCTCAGTGGATAGAGTGTTGGCCTGTGAATCAAAGGGTCCTGGGCTCGATTCCAGTCAAGGACATGTACTTTGGTTGCAGGCTCCTCCCTAGCCTGGGCCCTGGTCAGGGCTTGTGCAGGAGGCAACCAATCGATGTGCTTCTCTCACATCGCTCTTTCTCTCTGTCTTTCCCTCTCTTCTACTTTCTTAAAAATCAATGGAAAAATATCTTCAGGTGAGATTTTAAAAAAGAAAACGCCACCCTGATTTCTGCGTGTCTGTGTCGTTTTGGTTTCCTTCAGCAATATATGAGTGCCAGTTGCTCTGCATCATCATTAGCTCATGATATTGCCTTTCATTTCCTGTTTTTAATTGACAAGAGGATTTGGTTATGTCAAATAATGCAGACATTTAATTTCATGTAACCACATCAAAATAAAAAGCCACCATTTTTTTTTACCATGTAATATGAACCAAAAGCACCCTGAGTTTCAATCCTTGCCAGGAGGCCATGGCAGTCTTAGGTTAGACAAAGGACAGGTGAAATTCAACTCTCAGCTGTGTATGATGCTAGTTAATGAAACACAAGCACAAATCATCTAAGAGTGCCTTTTCCGTTGGATGACAACATTCCAATTCAAATTAGCTATGCCAATATGGCAAATAGCCTTAGAGTTGGCGTTTTTAAAAATTTATCTTTACTGTTGAAAGTGATTCAGATGTAACCTTTTCCACCCCATGTACTCCTTCTAGCCTGCCCTCTTCTGGCATTTCCACGGAGGTTTTTCTTTTCTAATCCTTACTAAGAGGTGGGCATTACCATACCCATTTTACAAATGAGAAAGATAATCTCAGAGAGGTTACATAATTCACTCAAGCACAGAAGTAGCAAAGTAAGGATTTAAACTCAGCTTTGCCTGAACACAGAGCCCAGGCATTTTCCTAAGGCAGTATGCTACCAAAAGTATATTAAAACTCTAAAATGACCCTTGCAAATATAATCAACTGATTTTAGACAAGGATGCCAACACCATTTAATAGAGGAAAGAATAGTTTTATTTCTTCAATAAGTGATATTGGGAAAGCTGGATATCTGCATGCAAAAGAATAAATAAAGTTGGGCCCTTACCTTACATCATATACAAAAATGAACTAAAAATGGAATAAAGGAATAAATATAAGGGTGAAAAGTATAAACTTCTTAAAAGAAAATAGAGAGGAAACGTTTCATGACATTGAATTTGACAATGATTTCTCAGGTATGACACTAAAAGCGCAGGCAACAAAAGAAAAAATTAGATAAACTGGACTTGGTTAAAATTAGAAAATTGTATTCTTCAGAAGACACTATCAACTGTGAAAGGCAACCCATTGAATGGGAGCAAATATTTGCAAATCATCTAGCTGATAAGGTATTAATTTCCAGAATATATAAAGAACATTCTAGAGCTAAAATCACAACAAAATCTAATTTTAAAAATGAGCAAAAGACTTCAATAGACATTATTTCAAGAAGACATACAACTGTCTGATAAATATATGAATAGATGTTTAACATCACCAATCATTGGGTAAATGCAAACAACAACAAAAACAAAACAAAACAACAACTAACAAACCCCACAGTGAAATAACATGCTATACCCAGGAAGGCTATTATTTTTTTAAAAAGTATTGAGGATGTGGAGAAAGAAATTGGAACAGTTGTGCATTGCTGGTGGGGATATTAGATGGTGCAATCACTGTGGAAAACAGTATGACAGGCCCTCAAAAAAAATTAAGCATCGAGTTACCATATGATCCAGCAGTTCCACTTTCAGGTATATACACAAAATTATTGAAAGCAAGAACTCAAAGAGATATTTGTACAACAAATCCATAGTAGCATTATTTATAACAACCCAAGAAGTGGAAATAATCCATTAATCCATTGCTACGTGAATAGATAAACAAAGTGGAATACACACATAATGGAAAATGAATGGAAATTCTAACACATGCTACAATGTGGGTGAACCTTGAAGACACTCTGCTACATGAAATGAGCCAGCCATAAAGGATAAATAGTATATGATTCTACTTTTATGAGATACATAGAATAGTCATATTCATTGGAATAGAATGTAGAATAATGGTTACCAGGAACAGAGAGAAGGAGGATTGGGGATCCAGGGTTTAACAGATAAAGCGTTTCATTTTGAGATAATGAAAACCTTCTAGAGATGGGTAGTGGTGATGGTTGCACAACGATAAACTTAATGCCGCTGAACTGTGCACTTTTAAACATGGTTAAGATGGTGAAGTATATTATGTATATTTTGCTACAGTTTAAAAAATTCTCTACAATGGGAAAGGTTAGCATATAAGGTTCAAAAGTGATTCACATGGGATTCCATGAAAAAGAAATACAGATATAAAGCCTGGGGGTGGTTGATAGAGTCTCTAAGCAGCCAGAGATCAGAGTGGCAGGTCTAGGGAGTAGGTATTTCATGGAACTCACAACACTTATAAACAACTCTTTGCATCCGTATGGTTTTCCAAGGAAAAAATAATTCCCACCCTAAAAAAGTGCCAAGAGTTAAAATTTTCCTTCTGTTATTCCAACCATCAGACACTCCATAGGTCCGTCTTCCCCAGCTCTTATAATTAAATGGGACAGGTTGAAAAGATGGCACATTAATTAAGGCTGAATTACTCGGGACCACTGCAGAGCTCCTTATGCAAGAGTCTCATGAATAGCAAAGATCAGCTCCTCATTATTAGCGAGGAAAGGGAGAGCGAAGTATGAGATCCTCATTTTCTGCTAGATATTATTGCCAAGCCAATTTAGCATCTCAAATCTTAAGCTCTTCTTGAGTTCAGTGAAGCTTCACAACTATTAAAATACTTGGGATTCGACTGATACACCAAAAATAAAATGGAAACTCATCTACATAACAAAGGCTGTGAGAAAGCAGGCTGAGGATCAGCCATTGCCAGATCTTGGCTTTTCAGCAAGCCCAGGGTGTGACAGAATGAATGCCCTACACTTAGCTCACCATTTGAAGGTTAAGTGCCTGTGTTGGGCACCCAGGAGAAAGTGATGCACATCAGATGTATACTTTCTGGTAGTGAGTATTATGTGTGGAGGGGGGAGAAGAGTGGATTATATATATATATATATATATATATATATATATATATATATATATATATATTTTTTTTTTTTTTTTACTATAGTGTTAGCTCTCTGTCCCATTCATGTCCATTTAAACTTAAAAAGATGTAATCACCACACTTACTCCAGCCCACATAATCAAGTCTCAAATGTTATCTGACATCTAGAGGAGGAGCTTAAAACTCCAGTACCTTCAAGGGAGGTCCCACAAATAGGACCATGAATAGGAGAAGTGGGTAAGGTGTGATAAAGCAGAGAAGGATTGATTACTCTGATACATATTCCATAATTTTAGCAGTTGTTTTAGGATTATGATTTGGACACCACAGTTTGGTGGGAAAAGGACTGCTTTGGAAATCTCTTCCTTTGTGTTTAATCTACACTTAATTTATCTCTTTAATATTCATAGCTATTTTTAAATAAAGAAATGGTGTTTATTATGAAAGCACACAGACACATAGAATAAAAGACAAAAGGGAAGAGCTGGTGATTGGATCGGGCTCTGAGCTTCCCAATAGCCCAAAGAAAGTAGGGAAATGATGCATTGAAAGCTTTCATTGTCTGACTAATACTTGATTTTCTCAGGTCTTCAGGAATGTCTAACCTTTTAAAAGGAAGTCCAGATATTAAGATAGGACCAGGCATGTTCTGGTAAAGAATAGCATTCAGAGGGAAGAAAGAATAAAGATGTAGAAGAATTACAGTCTTGGGCTAGTAATGATGACATAGACATTGGTATGTACTTAATAAACATTAATTTATTGAACAAATACTTCTTGAGTGTCTGCTATATGCTAGAAACTGTCCTAGATATTTGAGATTAATGAATGAAGTAAGTAAAGATTTCTACTGTTGTTCTAGCAGAAGAGAGGAAACTATGCAAAACCGCATATCTAATAAGTACTTTATGGGTTATGTTAAAAGTGATATATGCTATTAGGGGGAAAAAATGACAATGCAAAGCGAAGGGAATCAGGTATGCGATGGAAATTATAGTAAGTGCAATGCTTTTCTTTTGATTGTTCTGAAAATCAAATGAGATCATGTAGGCAAAAGAGCTTCCTAAGTTATTTTGTAAAAGTCAATCAATAAAATAATTAGAAGATTGTTTTCAAAAGCTTCACACACCCACAATATTTAACTTTTGGGATATTCCAAAGGACACATCTATTCTGTTGTTTCTCCTCGTAAATGATCAGCTGCTCCTAGGGGAACGTTCCTGGTTCTTGGCCAAGAGCAATTAGGAGATGACATTTCAGAAGATGAAAAGGAACACGCATCTGACCCCATGTCTTGGCTTGTGGCTCTCTCATTCCCAACCCACTGGTGACATCTCCAGGGCCACAGAAGCCAGGAAGCCAAGTCCAGCCTCTTTGCAGTCCACCAGCGGCTCACTTCTTCTTCCAGCTGCTGACGATCAAAGGTCACACAGTCTCACCATTTCTTTCCTTTATCAAAACAGACAGGCAAATGATAGTTAAATACTCAAATCGGCTAATCCGGTGTTCATCACAACTGAAACCAGGGAACAAAAGGCAAATTACATGCTTAACGGGCAGCAGAGTTAACGCAACACCCGAATACATTGTAGAAAGTTTCTTGTTTTTGTGTTTTATTTTGTGTTTTTGTTTTGTTTTTAGGTATTTATTTTTATAGCTACCTCTCCTTATTCCATCAAGTTCTGGGTTGACAAGATGGTGGAGCCCACAGGATTTCTGGGTGCATTGGATGTGGGGTGCTTGAATGGAAAAGAAATTAAAGGTGCCTTTGAGGTTTTTGTTCTGAACAGCTACAAAGGTTGAGCTCCCTCGGCTAACATGGGGAAGGCTCTGGATTTGTGGGAAGGACCTAGAATTTGGTGGTGGATATGTTGAGTCTGAGATATTGATTAGATTAGCAATGTTGAGACAGGGGCATGTCTATGATTCTGGTGTTTGGGAGACAGCTCTAGGCTGGAAATCTGAGTTGTCAGCTTATATATGGTGTCGCATTAGGCCAGATAAGACCTTCCAGAGGGTGAGTGTAGACGGAGAAGAAAGAAGGGTCCAGAGCTGAGAACTACTCAAATACTAGCAGAAAAAGAGAAGGGTGAAGGAAAGAAAGGAGGAGACTGAGCTGAGTGCATAGCGAGGTGGGAGGAAAACCCAGGAATAAAAATCCTTGGAAAGCAAATTGGAGATTATCACAGAGGAGGGAACTAACCTTTGCCAATGCTGCAAAGGTAAAACCTATAATTTAGTACCTACTAAATTAGAACGGGAAACACTACAAGTATTCCTTTCTCGAGGAGACTCCACTTCTTAACCCTACTGACCCCAGGAACCTTGTGAGTAGAAATTATGGTCCTGATTTTTCCTGACAATGAAGAGCTCTGTGAGATTGGGTGCCTCCCAAGGTCTTATTGCTTGTGCCTGACCATGGATTTAAACCCAAGACCCTCTAACTTTGATGCCCAAACTCCTTGCATTACACAAACATTTATGTGCCTTCTCTTTACAACCTTCCACCAACTTTTGGGAAAGGTGGGAAGTGAAGGAAAGAGACTTTTAGTGCTTTTCATATTCATTTTATGTTATCTCTTGCAAATTAATTCAGCGGAAAAAGTGAAATGAGCTCAGTACCATATTGTGTTTGAATTATTGACAACCATTCTTATTCTAACCAGCAAAAAATACCTTTTGATAGAAATAAAGCCCCTACTCTCATTCTACCTTGCTATTATTAAAAAAAAAAAAAAAGCCTTGCAATTCTGTGCCTATTATTTTACATTGTAAAGTGATGAGGAATTAGAAAATTGTTAGGTAGCAGGTGACAAATTGCAATCTGATGGGCCAACATGAACCTATGAAAACGTTATCAAGATGATATTAAACAGTCTATTCCTTACTTAGCACCCAGGCAGGAAATTGGAGCCATTCTTGCTGGATATCTCACACTTGGATATTTTTCATTTAGATAATGCTATTTAAAATTTAACTGGATTACTGGCAATTTGTCTTCCAAATCATGTACTTGAGTACTTGGCTCAGAATACCTTTCCCCCAGTTTTTAGTGAAAGGTGTTTGGTACTTTCTAGAATTTTTGGATTTTTGTGGGGGAGAGGGCAGTCGTTTTTTGTTTCATCTGCCAAAAAGTTGTTTTTTTTGGTTTGTTGACAAAGGAGAAAACCATGATTTCATATTTTGTTATGTGGCAGTTGGATGTGAGGTACAGTTGGGTCTCTGAGCAGCTGATGGCATGTGTGTCAATGTAGTTTGTGGTTCTGTCCCCAATGCTCAGCAGAACGTGTGTCCCATAGTAGGTACCCGACTCACGTTTGTTGAATGAATGTTTCACTTACCCATGTTACACCTGCACCTGGTGTGATGTCCGACACAGAACAGGAGCAGAATTAATACCTACTGCATTGACTTACCCAGGGTACAGGTGGGTAACGACTCCTTGAAGCTCAGAATCACCTGCATCAAATTTCACCTCCCACCCCCTTTTCTCATAGGCCTGTGAAGCTGAGATGAGTCCCCTCTCTAAGACGAGGCATTGCCCTGCAGAAAAGAGAACACCTGCTCTAGTCTAAAAGTAGAATTAGAGGCAGTGGAATTTGAGGCTGCGTTTGGTAAGTGGGTGGAGGATCCCTGGGGGTCTGGTCACAACACGGTAGAGAAAGGCCAAAAATAAGTCTTCAAAGAAAGCTATGTCATAGGAAAATGATAACATACAAACCATCTGGGTTGGATTCTCAGATCCAAAGCCTGAGAAGGAAGGAAAGGGGGTGAAGAAATGTCTTCTTTCACTCAGAACAGTTACTGAGCATGTGCTGGGTGCAGCGCTGTCTGCTTGGGGCTGGAGCCCCAGTGAAGGCAAGACTAAGGTCCTGGCCTCAAGCAAGACAGGCTTTATGAGAGAGAGAGAGAGAGAGAGAGAGAGAGAGAGAGAGAGAGAGAGATATGAGTCACTGAGGATAATATAAATGAAATAATGATCTTGAGAAAATTATTCTCCGATAATAGGGTAAAAACTAAGATGTATGCTTTTCCCATGGTTGGAAAAGTGACATGATAAATAGGCCTTGGTACCCATTCCAAAGTGAGGGGCCGTTCCCCACACCAAGCTGGATGCAAGCTGGGTGTCCTAAAGTCCACTCAGTTCTGACACTCTCTGCCTGAAGACAGACGAGGTCCCACAGGCAAAGCACTCAGTCCTGTAGGACTGCACTCACCTTCTGCCTCAGAAGCCAGTCGAAAATCCAGGTTGTTACCTGAGTTATGACCCTGACCACTTGGCTATTCCTCAGAGGTTCCCAGGACCCCTTCCTTGGATTTGATCAATTTGCTAGAGTGGCTCCCAGAACTCAGAGGAACATTGCACTTACCAGATTATTGGTATACTAGGGGCCCGGTGCACAAAAATTTGTGCACTCGGGGTGGAGGGAGTCCCTCAGCCCGACCTGGGCCCTCTCGCAGTCTGGGACCCCTCAGGGGATGCCCACCTGCTGGCGTGCCTGACCAGCCTGGGTGAGGGGCTTTCAGGCTGCCCACAGCTCCCATTGACCCAACGTCCCAGCAAGGCTGGCTGGACACAGGTTCTGGAGTTTTTTCTCCTATAATTGATACTGTCCCTTGAAGGCCTGGGGTAATTGATACACTGTTCCTTTAAGGCGGCCTTCTAACTACTAACGAAGCCTCCTCTGCTTCACCTCTCAGCGTCTATAATGAAACAATTGTTACTTTTACTGGTTAGGCCGGAGCTGCTCTTTCCTTCAGCTCCGGAGGATTCTATGATTGTTACAATGTTTCAAAAAGTTGTGTTTCGCTAGAGCCAGTTTAATCGGAGCTGAGCTGAGGGGCGCAGCTTCACTTTCGCTCCTGCCGCAATGGAAAGGGCTGTTTACTCAGGTCCGTGAGTGGCGGCCGCCATGCTGGCTGGGCTAATTTGCATACAGCTGCTCTGATTGGCTGGTGGGCGTGGCTTACCCTGTCTCGGAGAAACGGTTAATTTTAATATTTCGCTTTTATTAGTTTAGATTATAAGGCAGCGGTTCTCAACCTGTGGGTCACAACCCTTTTGGAGGTCGAAGGACCCTTTCACAGGGGCCACCTAAATACGTCCTGCACTTCAGATATTTACATTACAATTCATAACAGTAGCAACATTACAGTTATGAAGTAGCAATAAAAATAATTTTTATTGTTGGGGGTCACCACAACATGAGGAACTGTATTAAAAGGTTGCTGCATTAGGGAGGTTGAGAATCAATATAAGAGGACATAACCCAGGGACAGATGGATGGAAGGGATGCACAGGATAAAGCCTGCTCTCCAAGGGGGCCACTGCCTCCAAATCTCCTGGGGTTCACCAACCTGAACCTTGACCTTGCCTATTTATTTATTTACTAGAGGCCCAGTGCACAAAAATTTGTGTACTCGGAGGGGTTCCTTAGCCTGGCCTGTGCCCTCTCACTGTCTGGGACCCCTCGGGGGATGTCTACCTGCTGGCTTAGGCCTGCTACCCGGGGGATCAGGCCTAAGCTGGCAGTCAGACATCCCTCTGGCAACCCGGGAGCCCTCGGGGGATTTCCACTTGCCAGGAGGGAGCAGGCCTAAGCTGCAGGCAGACATCCTTAGCACTGCTGAGGAGTCAGGAGAGGCTCCCACCACCACCACTGTGCTGGCAGCTGTCAGCCTGGCTTGTGGCTGAACAGAGCTCCCCCTGTGGGAGCACACTGACCACCATGGGGCAGCTCCTGCATTGAGCATCTGCCCCCTGGTGGTCAATGTGTGTCATAGTAATCAGTCATTCCAAATCGTTGTGCTGTTAGGGTCAATTTGCATATTACCCTTTTATTATATAGGATGACTGATTTTTAGAGAGAGGGGAAGAGAGAGCAAAATAAACATAGATTGGGGCATATGTCCTGACTGGGAATCGAACCGACAACCTTTCGGTGCACAGGCTGTCTATTCAGGTTTGTATGCAGATTTCGTTACATTGCCAGGCATGATTGAGGAGCTCTTGGCCATCGGTGATTGATTCAACTCTCTGGCCTTCACTCCTTTGTCAGAGGCTGGGACTGAATGTTCAGCCCTCTAATCACTGGTTGGCTGTCCTGGCAGGCAGCCCCCATCCTTAGGTTACCCAGGTGCTTTTCAAAAATCACCTCACTCAGGGAATGAAACACACCCTTATCGCTCTTTTCACTTAGGAAATTACAAGGGTTTTAGGAGCCTTGTGGCAGAAACCAGTACTATTTTTATAAATTGCAGCATCACTCCGTGTAACCAAATGGAATCCATATGGGAAAGGTCAGAAAAACAAAATATATTTTAAGGAAGTACCAAAAACAAAACAGGATAATAACAAGAAACAGAAAGCATAAGATAGAATGTCACTCACAAGAGTAAATATATCAGGTTAAGATAATATGTTTTTATGGTTTAAACTCCCCTATTAAAAGAAAAAGAGAGAGAGACTCTCATACTAAGAAAAAAATAAACGAAAAAGAAATAGAATCCAACTAAATGAAACGGAAAATGGCATTAAAAGTTAAAATCAATAACAGAAGCAAAGTTTTATATGAAAAAACAAACGAACAAAAAGAACGAGTTGGAGATTCTGCTTTTACATAAGGTAAGCTGCAAAGCAAAATTCATAAACTGAGACAAGGATCATCTTACATTGATAAAAGATGCCATCTGCAATAAAAGTACAAGGGCTGTAATTATCTATCTACCAAACAGCATATATGAATATCTAAAATTATTAAAGGATTTAATAATTTGTTTTCTTTGTGTTTCATATTTTTAATTTTCAGCAAATGTTAGGATGGCATCACCATCACTTGAGATGGGCTGAGGTATGTGTAGAGAGGGTTTTATAGGGAGGATCAGGGGTTCAGTATGGGGCATTGCATTTGAGATAACTGCTAAACTTCCAAACATGTGCCCAATGAATCACAGAGGCAAAGTCTAGAGTGAAGTTTTCAAGGACACCAGTAAGCGGCTAAAGATGGGTGAGGAGAAAACAGCTACTTATTAAGCACCTAGTGTGTACTGGGAACTCATCAAGGCCTTTCCACAAAATGTTATTTCATGTGACAGTCACAACAACTCTGGTGATTTACCACTCGTTAATTGAGCACCTACTATGTCCAGTCACTGTGTTTAGAGAGGTAAATAAGACAGAGCTGCTGCCTTAGAGAAATTACTATTGTTACTTAACAGGAGAGGTGACTGAGTCCACAAGAAGTAAAGGAACTGTACAATTGTCATACAATTGGCAAATATCATAACTGGCTGGCACTGCCTTGTGTACGCATGTGTCTTCAGAGTCACTACTCTTTCCAATCTTCTATCTTGTGTCTGTCTATCAGCCCTTCCCTCTGCCTTTGAGAGGGGAATGATGCCAATATTACAGAAAAATACTAAAGACAACCAACCCACTGGTTGCTGGCAAGTTTTCATGTTTCTGTACAAGCACTGATCGTTTTGTTACAAATTGGTCTTGGCAATTATTTAAAGCAGGACTTCTAAAGAGCTCATCTTCCGTCGCACGTCGTTATCGTCATGATTCATCTCTGATTCTGCTGAAGAGTTGAGTCCTCACCTTCCCAGAATACTTTCTCACATGAGGGTGGCGTGCTAATGGGAACAGAAAAGCCGGACTGCGCAAAGCCTGCCTCGAAGGACCCGCTGTCCACAGGCAGGTGGTGAAGAGCCGCTTTTCACCTTTCTCCTCCTTCCCCAGATGTTCTGTGCAAAGCAGCATCGGTTGCATAATTTCCTCACGGAAAGGTTATACTGCTTTTGGAGAATGCTAACCAGAGAAGCCTGGCCTTTAGAAGTGAGGCCCTTTCAGGTAATTCAACCTCTTCAAGTGAATGTTAATATTTACATGATCTTGTTAACATCTTTGTGCTTTTTCCTCTGGCTCAAATAGGAGCCCGAGGGTTCAAATATTTCACGCAGATGTTCCTTGGAGGGAAACTGGTCTTTCACAGCATTTCAGAGAGGAAAGAACATGTCCTCTGGAATCTGTCCATTTGCACTGGACTCTCCTTTTGGCCATTGATTTTGCTCTTGGAACGTTAGGTCCTCTGGGCCTTAAGTCTCTCATCTGTAAAATGGGTCACATGACTCCTTCCTCAGGCAGTTCCTAGGAGGATAAACTTGGATCATTGGTTGATGCTCTCCTGCCTGGGTACTCAGAAGTGTGGAACTATTTTATTTGCTGTGGTTGTTTTGGTTGTTGTTCAAATGGACCCAACTAGGAGCAAATCCACTCCAGTTTTGTGCACTCCCTCTTTTAAAGAAGTCCGCCTATTGTCATTAACACAGGATATATTTACTTAATGCTTTTGACAACCTATCCTGTCCATTGTGAGAGATGAACCGTGTGATGGTCATGAATTCACACCCCAGATCTGGACTGAGTTCAAATCCTGACATTGGCACACTTTGGGGTTATAACCCTGAGAAAGTTTTGTCCTCTCGGTACCTCATTCCTCCACCTCCTCCCAGTAATAATTATGGTGTCCGTCCCCGGGGGTTCTGTGTGGGTGTTAGGTTAGTTAACGCAAAGAAGTGCTTAGTACATATATATTTGAAAAGTCGTAATGATTTTTAAGTCAT
This sequence comes from Murina feae, assembly GCA_004026665.1. Lineage (NCBI taxonomy): Eukaryota > Metazoa > Chordata > Mammalia > Chiroptera > Vespertilionidae > Murina > Murina feae. The sequence goes on along the minus strand of PVJC01006430.1, from coordinate 16,113 downwards.
TGCAATTTGGTTGTGTATGATGCAATACTGCGAGCAATGGAAAACATGATAGTCATCCTCACTTAAAAGGTGGGGAAACTGAGTTTGAGAACAATCTATAGGCATGGCCAAAGTCACACAGCGAATTGGTAGCCAGCCAGGACAGCACTGCCTCCTCTGGCTCTCAAAGCAGTTCCCTCACCCAGGAAACGTCCCCACCGCTGGAGCTCTGCCAGGATTTATTTCATCGGCAGCTTTCCCGCACCCTGCTCCCCATCCCCCCCCCCCCCCCCACCATTGTTGCGGGAAATTATGCTGCGAGCCATGTATCTTCTTGGACACGCTCTGCTCTTGAAGAAACACTCCCAATTACCGTGGCTGTGTTCTCCGTGATTGCAATGTGTCATGACATTTCCAAGATGTAAGTTTCTTCGAAAAAGGCATTAGCACCAGGCGAGTGGAGCAGCTCATTTTTCAAACTCGGAAACTGTCGTTTGCCCTGCTCGGTGCCGGTGAAGCCTGAAGGCACTGCTTAGTGAGCGACCGGCATTCACCCCCTGGGCACGTCGGCTGCTTTCCACGAAGATCTTTGGCTGAAAACGTGCAAATGTGTGTGCGCATTTCTCTCTCTCTCTCTCTCTCTCTCTCTCTCTCTCTCTCTCTCTCTCTCACCCTTTACACCATTGCACCCTCATTCTCTTTCAGGCTCTGCCCTATTCCCAAATTCTCCCTGGAAACTAATCCTCTCCCCTACCCCTTGGAGCCTCTTAACGCTCCCTCCCAGACCATTTTCCCCAGAACATTCTTCATCCCTGTCCACCACTTCAGGGACGCATCACATCCTTTATGTGTATCAGCCATTTCCCCATCTGTATCAGCCGGGTTGTCAGTTGCAATCAAAAGAAAGGGTCGTGTGCTGATTTAAGCAGCAGTGGAATTTACTGGAGGACTCCCAGCACACAGAATGGTCAGCTTCAAGAAACAGGCAGGAACAAAGAAAGGCAACACAGTCGGAACCATGGGCACATTCATGCCATAGCAGCAGTGCAGTGAGGGCCTCAGGTGCCCAGGTGGGTACAATCCTCACACGGAAGATGGATGTTATTGCTGTGCTCCTTTGCCCAGTTCAGATCCTGGGTGGATGCACCTGATTGGCTAAACCTCAGTCACATACCTCTGCGATAGCTGCAAGGGAAGCTGAGAAAAGTGAGTAATGGCTGTCTTCAAAATGGGTGGCTTAGAATAAAAGAAATGTATTGTCTCTCAGTTCTGGAGGCCACAAGTCCAAAGTGAAGGTGTTAGCATGGCTGTGCTCCTCTGAGGGGCTAGGGTAGGATCTGTTCTGGGTCTCTCCTAAGCCTCCAGTAGTCTCGATGGTTCCTTGCCTAGTATATGGCAGTCTTCTTTCTCTTCATGTCTGTCTCTGTGTTCTAAGTTTTTCCTTATAAGGACACCCGTCATAATAGATTAGGAACCTCCCTAGTTGTAACTTGACCTCATTTTAATTTGACTACACCTGCAAATACAATATTTCCAAGTAGACTACATTCTGAGGTACTGAGGGTAAGAATTCAACCTGTCTTTCTGAGGAGAAAATAAGTCAATCCATAACACTGTCATTTTAATTTACTTGGTAGAAGGGAGACTATGATGGTGTTATATCTAGTGGTGAATCTCTTCTTTTACACATAAAATGGGGTTCAGGTATGGACAGCCAAAAAGCTGAAAAATATCCCATGCCATCACCCATATGTAAAGGATCCCATACTCCAAGCTTCTCAACAGCATTTAAAGTTTTCCTTTTTTACAAAATATATTTTTTATTGATTTTTTACAGAGAGACAGAGAGCTAGAAACATCGATGAGAGAGAAACATCCATCAGCTGCCTCCTGCACACTCCCCACTGGAGATGTGCCCGCAACCAAGGTACATGCCCCTGATCGGAATCAAACCTGGGGCCCTTCAGTCCTCAGGCAGACACTCTATCCACTGAGCCATACCAATCAGGGCGAAGTTCTCCTTCTTGACTTGAACCCCTCTTTCTTTCTCTTATCTTCTGTCATTCCCTAAGCTATTCTTTGGCCTATTATACAAAACTACCTATCATTTCCTGAATATTAAATGTTTTCTTAACATACAAAAAGCTGTACATAATTAATGTATACAACTAGGTACATTTAGAGATATCTACCCCCATGAAAGCATCATCACAACCTGTTATCTCCCCAAATTTTCTCTTGCTCTTTATTATTTCTATTGTTATTTTATAATATCTTTCTTTTTATTATGTTGTGATAAGAATACTTAACATAAGATCTACCCTCTTAGCAAACACATATGCAATACAGTATGGTTAACTATAGGCACTATGCTACATGGTAAATCTCTAGGAATTATTCACCTCCTGAATATTTTGTAACAGATGAATTACTCAGAAAAAAATTGAATGATTTTCTCTGGATGATGTGGCTCAGTTAGTTGGAGCAACGTCTCATACACCAAGATGTGGTTGGTTTTATTTCCAATCAGGGCACATATCCAGGTTGTAGGTTTGATCCCCAGTTGCATGCATGCAGGAGGCAACCTATTGCTATTTCTTATTTCTCTTTCCCTCCCTTCCTTCATCGCTAAAAAATACAACAAACAACCGCATAATGGTTTGAAGTTTTGAGCATTTCACCCCTTGGTGAAATGTACTGGAGCCTGCTAATAAGAGATAATGTCTCTTACCCTCCTGATAAAAAGCAGATGTGACAAAGCATTGATGTGTGAGGAAGATGTGAAAGCTTCCCCAAGATGAGTGAGGTGGTGGGGATTTAGGTAGGAAGTGTAAGAAAACATCATTATTGCCCTTGTAGCTTCAGAGGGGATTGTCTGCAATGGGCAATGAGGCAGGTGAGACCTGGTCCCTGGGACCTTATGTCTTGAGGAACAGGGGATGTTGCAGGGTAAAGAAGCATGTTAATGGTGACCAGTGTAGCACAAAGACTGGAAGACCTTTGTCAAAGATTCTAGAATCAACCATTTAGGACCCCAGAACGTTGCTTGACTCTGGGTGACCCTGGAAGAAAGGCATAGCAATAATATAGCTTAAAATTCCTGCCAGCCCAGAAGGATGGAGAGTTATTTCAGATATATCTAGATTTAGCCAGAAGAAAATATATTCTTTCGAGTAATGCTTTTTTTTTCCCCCTTGCACCATGTGTGGTTGAAAATGTAAATCCTATAAACTCCACATTTTTTTTATGTCTCCATTCCTGTGCACCGGCCCATTCTCCTTCCTAGAATCACCTCATCCTGCGTTGGCCAACTCATTCCCATCCTCCTATTTGGGGAGCCTTCCCCCCATCTCTCCACACCTGGTTCTCCATATCGATCATGGAACTCCCAGGTCATAATTGCCTCCTTCTTAACCTGTCATCCCCACTGATCTGTGAGCTCTGGGACCATCACTTTATTTGATTTCTCAATGTCTAGCACAGGGCCAGGTGCATAATAGATGCTCAATCATTGATGGGCATGAAGGAGATGATGAAAAACAGTAAGACAGATGCCCAATCCTCCCAGGCCTGGAGAACAGCAAATCATTGAGCCACAGACTGACAAAGCCAAACCTCTCTGTGGGTAAGAGCTCATGGAGAGCATCTTCTGTAAGCTAGGATGCATGTAGTGTACACTGCCCAGTACAGTAGCCACTAGCCATCTCCTGCTATGGAAAACTAAATATAAATTACTTTAAAAAATTATAAATGCAGTTCCTCTGCTGTAGGAGACACATTTCGAGTATTTTCCAGCTCCATGTGGCTGGTAGCTGTCATGACAGCACAGGTATAAACACATTGCCAAGGAGCGTTCTATAGGACGGTGCTGACACATGTGGGAGCCCCTTACACGTCCCGCGTGGTTCAGGGTTCCCGTTCAGGTTCGAGTTCTGGAGGAGGCCACACACAAAATGAAGAGAGAGAGACTAGAAGAAAATTAATTTAGAATAATGGGGACCAGGCATGGCATCTTTCCACTAGTGGGTAAGATTGCCCACCCCTCTTGCTCAAAGCTTTTATTAAGGCAATTGGGATAACAACCACATCCTTAACCTAAGGGCAGGAAACTCCAACAACAATGAGGCAACAAGAATTTACATATCAGTAACAGAGGTGTGGGGCTGCTTTAACTATCAGTGTCTCCATCTAAACGATGGGTGAATAGCTCCCCCACTATTCAGGGCAATTAAGGTCGACCAGCCTTCAGGCACATTTCTCTCCTAAGTGACAATGACCTGTCTCGGGCAGACACAGGCTTCCTGTAGCTCTTCAAAGAGGCTGCATTCTAATCTTAGTAAGTGGTCCATGCCCTCGGTACCACGTTTATTTTTTTAACTCAGCAAAAGCACAACACAATACATACAATGAACTATCCAAACCTCCACTCGTTTTTCTTTTGTGAAAAGAACATTCATTGATTTTTACTGAAAAGATATTTGTTGCAAGAGGAAGTCTATAGATAGCAATAAAACTTTTTCTTTTGGGGGTAACTTAAGACAATGTCTGGATTTGAGCAGGACTGCTGATTTTGTGTCATTGCCATAATAGTGCCAAACATGTACCTTCTGTCCCCTTGTGCGCAACCCTAAGAAAGTGCTCAGAAGGGCATGCTCTGAAGGTGAGGGTGCTGATCCCAGCAACTATGACGGTCTCTTAGAGTAGATGAATTTTTTTAAAAAAACCTTTATTTTCCAACTACTGTCAACATACAATATTAAATTACTTTCAGGTGTGAAACATAGTGGTGATTAGACATTTATATAACTTACCAAGTGAGGGTAAGTTTTATCATTTCTTCAGAACTGGATGGCTGCCATTCAAAATGGCACCTAGATGTGCTTTCATTGGTTGGATCAACCATGTGATGTGATAACTCCTTCAAACGTTTTCAAGCCACTAGTGGGTGCTGAGGTCAACTATGGACTGGGCTCTACACAGTGAAGCCTGAAAAGAAAGGGGGGAGGGGGAGGAGAAAGAGAGAGAGAGAGAGAGAGAGAGAAAGAGAGAGAGAGAGAGAGAGAGAGAACCTCATTCATATGCATCTACTATTACTGAAAGTCTTTTAAAAATTTTTTATCTAGGCCTATTACATAGGCATGATTGATAATATCATTGGCCATTGGCAACTGAGTCAACCTTCAGCCCCTTCCCCCTCCTTGGAGGTCAGTGGGGTAGGAGTAAAAGTTCCTACCCTCTAATCACATGGTTGGTATTTCTGGCAACCACTTCCCCCTCCCCATCCTTCGATGGGTTCCAAAAGTCACCTCCTTAACATAATGAGAGGAAGATTTAATGCTCTTATCACTGGAAATTCCAAGGGTTTTAGAAGCTCTGCTCCCCCAATGGGTACTAAGACCAAGTATAATGTCTTATTATAGCTCACAATGTCATACATGATAATTGAGTATCTAGTCTATGCCAGAATCAATGCTTGATGGTATTTAAAACTCATGATCAATAACATGATCCATCTCATTTTTACATTTGAGGAAACTGAGGCTCAGAGCAGATAAGTGATTCATCTGTGGTATACAGCTAATAAGAGATTAAAGCTGGGATCCTATGGCTCTGATGTCAAATTTTATAATTAATCTACGACACATCAGCTGTCTTAGCCTGGGCTGCTATAATAAAATGCCACAAAGTGTTTATAGGTGTCTTATAAATAAAATAAATTTATTTATCACAGTTCTAGAGGCTGGAAGTTTGAGATTAGGCTGTGACTACCACCTCTTTTCATATCTTCACATGGCAGAGAGAGGAAGTAAGTTTTCTTGTGACTTTTAATAGGGCACAAATGCCATTCATGAGGGCTCCATCCTCTTGACCTCATTTAGTCCTAAATACCCCCCAAAGACCCCCACATCCTAATACCATCACTTTGGAGGGCAGGGTTTCAACATATGAATTAAGAGGAAATAAACATTTAGTCCACAACACCACTTTCACACCTTCTACAATTTGAACTCAGGGCCATAAGAAAAATCTCTCTTAGCTAGTCCATTGGACCAGTAGGATTGCTTAGCTTCTCTGATCCCGGCTTCCCATCCCCACCTGCCACCAGCTCCCTACTCAGAAGCAGCAGAAAAGGCAAGCCACCTCCTTCTGCATTCCTGTTTATTTCCTGGAACCCAGAGAAAGTCCCCTTCAGTGTCTCTTCCTCAGCACAGCGCTCATTTAATTGTCTGTAGGCTCTGCCTTTGATCTCCAGGCTCCGGTGAAGATTGCATTTGGCTTCTTTAGGAAGAATTTAGCAGGTAAAGCCAACACTTTACATAGACAACCCCCCTCCGCCCATCCCCTGTCCCTGTATCCATGTGTGAGCTAAGAACACATGACCGTATCCTTTTAGAATCCTAGAGAATTCCTGGGTCACGTGACTTGCAAGCTATGGCTCCAGATTTGGTAGAGAAGAAGAAGAAAAGAAAAGCTGTGTGAACAGGGACGCACTTTAAACACAAGTTGATGAAGACAGGACGGGGAAAGAAAAACAAGGGGGACCCATTGGAGGTCCACAGGGCCCCCCTCTGGGGTGCTCACACTGGTCTTATGTTTAACATTAATACTTGCTAAGTTATATTAAATGGCATATCAGTCAGATTAATAAGGCTTACACTATTTAGAGCATCGAGTTTGCTAAAATCACTGGCATCTGTGCCTATTAAAAATGACAGATGATTAGGATATCCAAAGTTTGGTGAAATCTGCTAGCTAACAAGGTAAATTAAAATTTACATCTTGTTCCGGCATAATGAAGATAATTAAAAAGGGTGATAAAACCCTTTGATTAACCCTCATCTCCTCTTGCATAGCATTTTATTATGCAAATGGAACCTCCAACACTGTAAACTTAATACCAGTTAGGAATATGAAGATGTTCTCATTTTCAAAGCACAAAGATACGTGTGCACGTATAAAATATTTGATGGAGGTTGGAGTCGGGGGCCCGTTTTGCAATACAGCGTAACTTAGGAGTGCGTGTCACTGGGAACAGTTCTGTCTCCATTTTCTACAGGCTGGCATGCTGGCCCCACTGTGCTACCGACACAACTTCTCATTAGCTTCCGTTCTGTTACTTGCCTGCCCTGCCATGGATGTCATTGTGGATGCCCAGACCCCCAAACAAGAAGGACTGGGTCACCCCATGGAAGGCTGTTCCGTAGTCCTGCTTTTGCTCACCTTTGTTAAAGGGCACCTCACACTGACTTTAAAAAGCAGGACATTTCTTGTCCATCCATCTCTTAGGTTGAAGAAAAAAGAGACGAGAAAGCCCTAGGGAGGAGAATCTTTGGAAAGGAATTCTGTTTTGTTTTCTTGTAAGAAATACTATTTGAATATGCATTTCCTCCCCAAGGATCAGTTCTTCCTCTCCAGTGGTGTTAAATAAGGTGACCAGATTTTAACATTGGTAAAGCAGGACACCATTGATGGGGGGGGGGGGGGGGGAGTTCTTGATTAAAAATTTGGTCTATATGGAGCAACAAAAATTTTCATAGAATGCAGAAATAGTATTGTAATATATTTTTTAAAATTTCAACGTAAGTACAAATTATTAAAAATCAGACTGTCCCGCCAAAAGCGGGACGTCTGGTCACCTTATATTAAAAGGAACACTGGGATAGCAAGATCCCTAAAAAGTTCTGTGATGGTTTAAGGAACTTTCGGCCATTTGAGTTCATCGCTATGAAAACAAGAACTATTTTTTCCTATTGCTGAATTTCTCTGCCTCCTTCTGCACTCACATGGTTGGCTTTATTCTTCCCATTTACAACATGAGAACACATCGACATCAGAACCATCTTTACCTGTAGCTGCTCAGGAATGCACCTGGGGTCAGGAAGATGATGCAGGCCTGTTTTCCCTCCTTCCCGTACCCCAGCCCCCTCATCCATATCCCACTTCCTGACATCAAAAGCTGTGCCAATGTTCTAGGGCTTCTGTCACAAATTCAAATAGTATTTCTTAAAAGAAAGCAAAACACAATTGCCTCCCTCTGCCCTCACCTGGTTGACTCCTGGCTTTATTCATCATTCCCATCTTCATCCGGACAGAGAAAGGGCCTTTAGTGGTGTGATAAGAAGCAACTAACATCAGCAAGATAAATTTGAAGTTGCTTCTAAAAGCCACTCTTCTCCTCGAAGATTAAGATTCAGGGACAACGTGGATTGTGGGAATGGATGCACGAAAGCGGACTTGCTGGCTCAGGGATGCGGGGCAGGATACAGGTGAGGAGAAGAACAGAAATGCAAAAGGAAATGGAGATAGATGGAGAGAGGTTTTGAAGACTCTGATAGAGAAGAAGACAATGTGAAAAATTAGCAGAGAGAGACGCAGGCAGGAGCCAAAGAGTGCAGATAGGTACCAGCATCGGAGGAGGCAAGGGATGGGATGGCTCCTCCCCTAAAGCCTCTGGACAGAGTATGGCCCCTCCAACACCTTGATTTTGACCCCTGGCTTCCAGAACTTGAGAAAACATATTTCTGTTGTTTGAAGCCACCCAGTGGGTGGTAATTTGTGACAGAAGCCCTAAGAAACTCACACAGCTTTTGATGTCAGGAAGTGGGATATGGATGAAAAAGTGATAGGGTGGAGAGGAGAGGGAGGGCGAAGGGAGGAAGGAAGACAGCCCTACATCATCTTCCTGACCTCAGGTGCATTCCTGAGCAGCTACAGGTGAAGATGGTCCTGATGTCGATGTATTCTCATGTTGCAAATGGAAAGAATAACAGTACCTGCCTCACAGGGTTGTTGAGAGGATTTAAATGAGTTCGTAAATGTGAGGGTCTCAGCACAACATCTGGCAAACAATCTGTATTCTTTCCCTGTTAGCTTTTATTTCTGCTCTTGTTGCTGTTGCTATCATGTTTATTATTATTATTTGCCAGAATTTACATGCCTACTTGATTATTGCAGGGCCTATTCAGATAATTTCATTTGCATACGTAGTTATAAAAAAAGAGAGAGAGAAGTTCATCCTCCAAATGATAATAAACAGTTATCTTTGGGTGATGTGTTTACCATAGAATTTTATTTGCTTCTGTTTGTTTCTATTTTCTGAATTTTCAACAATGAACACATATTACTTTGGTAATAAGAACATTAAAGATTTGATTTTCCTTTTGGTTTTAAAGACTGCTTTGTTTTAATTCTTAACACAATCAAAAAAGCCCAAATCCAGGCATTTTCAATGTCAATGAGTTGGTAAAAAAAATAGCATATATAATATTCTTGATGAAACCCTAATATTTGTAAGAATTTTCAATTAGGGGCAGGGCATTGAGATAGAGAGGTTTCAGAAAACTAATTTGGAAGTGAATTTTAAAGGTTTGCAAGTAAACTAGAGTAATGATCCCCAACTGTCCCCCATTTGTGCCTGAAACCCCACGGTCTCGACAGGGTTGTCAGGTTCAGCACTCTTTTCTCCAGGGAGATTATTGCTAGGAATAGAAAGACATGTGATCACTAGAGACCAAGGTTAATCAACCTGGGCACCATTGACATTTAAGCCTGGCTTAATTCTATGTTGTGGGGCTGTCCTATGCATAGTGAACTGATCCCCACCCACTAGATGCAAAGCACCTCCCCCATTCGGTTGTGATGATCAATGTCTCCAGATATTACCACGTATTCCCTGGGGGACAGGGGACAAAATGGCCCGGTCCTCTAGTTGAGAAGCACTGCCTAGACTGAAGTCCAATGCTGCTTCCTTCAGATTCTGTATAGGGCAACCCTTGGCTTGGACTCCAAGTTGCTCCAGGCCACTTTCTGCAAAAGAGAAACCAGCCAGATATAATCGTGTGAGCTGTGGATTCAGAATGCTTTACAAGTTCTATCCCTCACTGGCCATGTGACCTTGCACTAAATGCTTAACTCCCCCAGGAGCAGTTTCTTCACCATAAAGTAGAACGAGTAACATTAACCTTTGCAGATTTTTATGTGAGTAAGAGATAATATGTAAGCCACATTGTACGCTGCCTAGCACACAGTAGGGCTTAGTAAGTGCCTCATCCCTTGCCTGCAAAGTGGTTGGTGTGTCTTGAAAATAAGAGGGATTAATTAGAAGCACCGTGTAATTGATCCTCTCATCAAAAACTCATCAACCGCATTACGGACATGCTTTGTTGACCAATCCTGACTTTTCAAGGCCCCTAACCGCCAGTAAAAATAAAACAAAATCTAGAACCAAAGTTGATGCAGAATTATGATTTATATTCTGTTGGTAGTTTAGGAGAGTGCAAACAGAATGCCCTTATCACTGAGCCTCAGCTGCAGAAGGAATCCTTTAATCATGACCGTTCTTCTGGAATAAGAATGTAGAGTTAGGGCCAGACTCGGTTACTGAGCAAAGAGGAGATGCTGCCAGCAGCTACCCTGCCCCTCTTGGCTCCGAAATCTGCTTCCACTGTCTTTTGGAAGTCTGGAGATATTTGAGTGCAGCCTAATTAGGAAGCGTGGGCTCAGAAAGAATTTATTTCTGTCGAACACATGGCACAGAGGGAAGCGTGTCAGTGATGCTTATGAAGAAGCTGGTCTCTGGTTCCTTCGGTTCCTCAGACTTTGGCCATCTCTACTACCCCTGTGTCCTGTCCCTCTGTTTGTGGGAGTATAAGGCTTAGGTCTAAAATCAGAGTGAACTGGATTTAAATCTTGGTTCAGCTGGTTATGAGTTGGGCAACCTTAAGCAAGTGACAACCTCTCTAGACAATGATGTCATTAAGCTTAGCTAAATCAGCTGAGTTAACATCTGTTTAACATTTGCTATGTGAAAGGTACTGTTTGTTTTCAGTGCTTGAATGAAAAGAAAACCCACATGTAATGTAGCCTTTGTCACATACTTTATATTCAGTGATGTGGAATGATATTTAACAAATGGGTTGGGTCACAGACACACAAGGCCTTATTTGCAATGTTTGCCAATATCTAGAGTGTAAATACTCCCATTACATTTGACTGCAAGGTAGGAAGAGAACACTGCTGAATTCACAGCTGAGAGGGATATGCAAGATCAGCTCTCAGGAGTGGTATACACAGGCCCCAGTATGTCATTGCTATTAACATGACAACATGCCTGCAAGAGCCTTGTTTACATTCTCTCTCTCTCTCTCTCTCTCTCTCTCTCTCTCTCTCTCTCTTAATTTGGGGTCAGAAAGAATCAAGTTCAAATCCCAGTTATGAGCTTATTATCTCAGTCTATTTCCTAATCTGTAAAACAACAACAAAAGATGACCGTGTAATACAGTGTAATTGTTTGCCAATCAGGGATATTAGGCTATAATTTCCCTTCTTTGTTGTTTCTTTATCTGGTTTTGAAATTAGGATAATGCTGACCTTGTAAAATGAGCTTGGGAGCCTTTCCTCCCCTTAAATTTGTTGGAATAGTTTGAGAAGGATATGTGTTAGTTCTTGGAACGTTCGATAAAATTCACATGTCAAGCCATCCAGTCCAGAATTTTTGTTTATTGGGTTTTTGTGTTTTTTGTTGTTGTTGCTATTTTGTTACTGCTTCAGTTTCACTTGTCTATTAGATTCTCTAATTCTTCCTGATTCAGATTTGGAAGATTGCATATTTCTAGGAATTTATCAATTTCTTCCATGTTTTCCAATTTGTTGGCATGTATTTGTTTGTAATATTTATTTTACAATCCTTTGTATTTCTGTGATGTCAGTCATTACATTTCCTCTTTCATTTCTGATTTTATTTACAAAATACAACCTTTTCTTTTCTTTTCTTTTCTTTTCTTTTTTTTGACAAGTCTTGTTAAAGGTTCATCAGTCTTGTTTATCTTTTCAAAGATCCAGCTATTGGTTACATTGATTTTTTGTATTGTTTTTGTTGTTGTTGTTTGTTTGTTTGTTTGTTTGTTTTTTAGACTCTATACCAGCTATTTCTGTTCTGATCGTTTGTCCTACTCTTTTTGGTTTTTGTTTGTTGTTCTTTTTCTAGTATCTTTAAGTGTAAAGTTAAATTGTTTATTTGAGATTTTTCTTGTTTCTTGACTTAGGCCTGTTATCTACACTAATAAAAGAGGAACATGCAAATTAACAATCACCCCCTCACTCCACTACACCCACCAGCCAATCAGAACAACTATACAAATTAACCCAACAAAGATGGTGGTTAGTTTGCATACACAGGCATGGAGCAAAGACTGAAGACAACTGAAGATGTTGGCGGCCATGCAGCTGGAGCGAACAGGAGGCTTGGGTTGCTCCTGGCAATGGAGGAAGCCAAGCTTCCCACTGGCCCTGTACTCTGCTCAAGGAGTGGCTGGGGGCCTGGGTCACTGGGGACCTGGGTCACGGGGCAAACCAGGCTTCCAGTCCACCCTGGGCTTCTCTCAAGGAGGGGCTGAAGCCTGGGTTGCTGGGGGCAACCCAGCCTTCCAGTCTCCCCTGGGCTCTGCTGGAGGAGCTGGGGAAAAAAAGGAGGGGCTAAGAGCAGCTGGAGCAGAGAAGCTAAGCCTCTGCTGCTGAGGCCAGACCAAAGGCCTGGGTCCCGGGTACCGTAGGAAAACCAGTGCTGGCTTCCAGGGGAAGAAAGGCATATTGTGCAAATCTTTGTGCAATGGGCCACTAATGTTATGTATATACCTCTTGGGACTGCTTTTGCTGTGTGCCATAAATTTTGGGTTGTTGTGCTTTCATTTTCATTTGTTTTAAGGTGTCTTTTGATTTCTTCCTTGATTGCATTATTAATCCAGTCTTTGTTTAGTAACATTTACGTACCTCATATCTTTTGGGGTTTTTTTTTTTTTTTCAGATTTTTCTTGTAACTAATTTCTAGTTTTATAGCATTATGGTCAGAGAAAATGCTTGATATGATTTCAATGTTCTTAAATTTATTGAGACTTTATTTTGTGTCCTAACATGTGGTCTATCCTAGAAAATGTTCCATTCTGTTGCTTTGGGGTGAAATGCTCTAAAGATATCAATTAAATCCATCTGATCTAGTGTGTCATTTAAGGCCACTGTTTCATTGTTGATTTTCTGTCTGGAAGATCTGTCCATTGATGTCAATAGGGAGTTAAAATCCCCTACTATGACTATATTATTACCAATCTCTCTCTCTTTATGTCCATCAATATTTGCATTGTGTATTCAGATGCTCCTCTTTTGGGTGCATAAATGTTTACAAGGGTTATATCCTCTTGTTGGATTGCCCCTTTTATTGTTATGTAGTGCGCTTCTCTGTCTCTTACCATGGCATTTGTTTTAAGTCTACTTTGTCAGATATATGCATTGCTACCCCAGTTTTTTTACTTTCATTTGCATGAAATATCTTTTTTCATCTTTTCACTTTTAGTCTGTGTGTGTCTTTTCTTCTGAGATGTGTCTCTTGTAGACAGCATATATATGGGTCTTGTTTTCTTATCTATTCAGCTACCTTATGTCTTTTGATTAGGGCATTTTAGACATTTATATTTAAGGTGCTTATAGTTAGGTACATATTTACTACTATTTTATTCTTTATAACTGTGTTCCTCTGTTATTGTTTTTTTTTCTTCTTCTGAAAGAACAACCTTTAACATTTCTTGTAATACTAGTTTGGTGGCAACAAACTCCTTTTGTTTTTCTTGTTTGGGAAGGTCTTTATTTCTTCTTCATTTTTAAATGATGGCCTTGCTGGGTAAAGTAGTCTTGGTTATAGGCCCTTGCTTTTCATAACTTTGAATATTTCAAGCCAACTCCTTCTGGCCTGAAATTTTTCTGTTGAGAAATCAGCTGACAGCCTAATGGGAGGTCCCTTCTAGGTAACTTACTGCTTTTCTCTTGCTGCTTTTAAGACTCTCTGTCTTGAACCTTTGGCATTTAAATTATGATGTATCATATGCTGACTGTGATTATCCCTGGGAAACCTATTTGGGGCTACAAGGTTATCCATAGTTTATAGCTCTCTATGCTTGGCCTTGGTATGCATAGGAAAGACCAAGCTGCACACCAAGACTGGCTTCCATCACCACTGAGCCTGAGGATTGGTCAGCAAAAGGTTCAAAACACCCCAAGATCTGCCTCCACCTGCCTCTGCCTGATGGCTGCCTGTTAGGCTTAGTCATTGAAAGTTTGAGCTTCTCGTGGTTCCTGAATTGCATTAAATATGTTCTCAGTGAGTCACCACGTGGGGGTGAGTGGTGTTCACCAGACTAATGAAGGTTCAAACTCAGTGCCAGTACTGAGTCTGAGGTCACTCAATAAAAGTCCCAGGGTAGCCCAGCCAGTTTGGCTCAGTGGTTAAGCATTTACCCAGGAACCAAAAAGTCACTGGTTTGATTCCCAGTCAGGGCACATGCCTAGGTTGTGGGCTCAATTCCAGTAGTGGGTGTGTAGGAGACAGCTGATAGATGATGTTTCTCTCTCATTGATGTTTCTATCTCTCTATCTCTCTCCTTCCCCTCTCTCTAAAAATCAATAAAAAGCATATTTTAAAAAGTCTCAGAGTATACCAAGTCTAGCTATGCCCTACCTGGTGCCTATAAATCTTTGTGGTAGGGCTGGGTATCAGGGAGTCATCAGGGTGAGGACAACAGAGTTTATCAGGTCCAAACAGACCAAGATTTGGACAAGTGAAGTGAAGGCTCTGAATCAGTTGGGTGTGATAGGGGAAAAGGGCCCCAGTCTTAGAGCCACACAGTTCAGTCTGTTCCAGTTTCTGCTAAAAACTTGGAGGGTGGGGCTAGTGGATCTCCCATGTGGGGAAGGATGGTCATCACTGGTAAGGTTCCTGGGGAAAGTGGAGGCAATGGCCTCCACCCCAAAGACACAAAACTTACTCCCTGAGTCTGCCAAGGCAGACTGACTCCTCAACAGGATATGAGCTCCACAGGGTGGGGCAACAGAAAATCCAGAGGGTGGGGCTATTGCATCCCTCATGTTGCTGCTGTAAGGAGGGGAGTGCTCAGCTGAAAAATTATGGCAACTCCAGTGTCAGAGAAGGACTCAGCACAAGGATGCCGGTGGCTGTCTCTTCAGCTCTTTCCTCAGTGCCACAAACCCCAATCTCTCCTCACATGACTCTGGTCAACTCAGCCTCCCCTCCACCAGAGCCCAGAATGAGTGGCAGAAAAAAAGATCTTGTGTGCTGGCCCTTTAAGGGGACACCTGTGTCCCTAGCCCAGTGTGAGTGGCTGGGCAAGAGACGTTGTGTCCTGGTGCTTTAAGAAGGTGTCTGTGTCTCTAGCTGACTTCTGTCTCTCCCTGGTGGACAGAATCCCCAGTGCTTTTCCCAGCCAGATGTTATGTGGGCACTTCTTGCTGGCTCTGGTGCCCCGGGTCAGGGCACCCAGCATGGGACTGAGACACCATGCTTGTCAGGGGAAGCTTTGCAGCTGAGATATCCCTCTGGAATTTCATCCACCACCTGTGGAAGTGGGGCCCGTTATTTTTGCATCTTCACCCTTCTTATTAGTCTTGATGTGGATTCTTCTGTAAATCCTTCGTTTCAAGACTTTTGTTCAGCTACACTTCAGTTGGTTATTCAGGTTGATAATTTTATATTTTAGTTGTAGCTTTAGTTTGGTGCTTGGAGAAGGTGAGTGTACCTTCTAGCTACTCCACCACCATCTAGAATCTTTTCTATGGTATATTTTTATGGTATAAATGTCCAGTCTATAATTAGACCCATTTGCTAAATTCTTCCTTTAAAATATTATAATTCCTTTTTAAGTTCTAACATTTCTGTTTTTCTCTGATAATGTTTTATTTCTCCATTGAAATTCTCCTTCTATTCATGCTTATTGCCCACTTTTTTCACTAGATGCTTTAGCATGTTGATAGTAGTTATTATTTTAAAGTGATTTTATGCTAATTATAACATCTGAGTCATCTGCGAGTTTATTGACCATTTTTTCTCTGTGTGGGTCACATTTGTCTCTCTGTGTGCTTTAAAATATCTTGTAATCTAAACTAATAAAAGCGAAATATTAAAATTAACCATTTCTCCGAGACAGGGTAAGCCACGCCCACCAGCCAATCAGAGCGGCTGTATGCAAATTAGCCCAGCCAACATGGCGGCCGCCACTCACGGACCTGAGTAAACAGCCCTTTCCATTGCGGCAGGAGCGAAAGTGAAGCTGCGCCCTTCAGCTCAGCTCCGAT